>JAHREE010000459.1:4224005-4428893 GCA_033628505.1 Tringa tobata | reverse complement strand
AGACCCCAAACCCAGCACAAAACCATGTGCATGTACCAGCCCGCAGCAGTGTTTTCAGCCTTCAGTGACTTTGCCACTGCAGCCCGCAGTCCTGATGCTCTGTAGCGGTACCTGACCTTGGGAGCCCACATGTGCAGGGTGGCTCCTGGAGTGTCCCCAGAAGAGACCAGTGGGTCCCCCCAGCAGTAGGTTTGTGATGTGACCCTTGCCACCATCTCTGGAGCATGGCACACAGGAAAAGCCAGCACAGCCCACCCCGAACTAGTCAGCTAACAGCATGGCCACACCATTGGTGTTTAATGGTAGAAAACCACCATAAATACAGTTTTATCTTTGTGACTGGAAACCATTTTGGCTGCACATGTCAAAGAAATTTCTGAGTTTGTCCTTTGAATCTTCTTTTAAGGGGATTGCTCAACTGTTTGAAGAATTAAAGTTCTACCTTACATCTTCTAATGTGGCCAATACTCTTTGAGAAAATCCTGGGATGTTTTCTGTATAAGTGAAAATTATATTTTGAGACTGAAGAGTGTTGAAATAAAGGTGTTTTACAGTAAAAAACTACTGGCATTCTGGAGATATTCAGGCAGCATAAGAAATTACCTGCGTAAGTAATATAATGTCTGTACAAATCATGTAGTAAGTACCATAGAAGAAAAAGAGGAATAAATAACAAGCTTTTGCTAGAAGTATAGGAAATATTTGAATTTTTTATAAATTAGTCAGGTTAGCAAGTTTTTCTCTGGAGTAACATACTGTGTTATAAGTATTGCCTTTTTAATTATATTTTTTTTTAAACAAATGTGTATGTGCAACCAGATCTGGATGAAGATGTCCCTGTTCATTGCAGGGAGAGTTGGACTAGCTGACTTTTGAAGGTCCTCTCCAACCCAAACTGTTCTATGATTCTATGATATATATATTGATTCAGCAGATTTTTTCAAGCACTCTGGGGAATGTTGAGATGTAATTGACATCCTTCATTGTAAACCTGTAAAAGATTTTTTTTTTCAATCGACACTTTTTCAGACAGAATATATTTAGGTTTGGACCCAAGAGTATTCTGCTGCTTGAAAACATCAGTTATAAAAGTTGTCTGAAAGTCATTAAGACACCATAGATGCTTTTTTTTCAAACAAGGTCATTGGTTAGCAAACATCAGAAAGTTTCTGCACACTATATAGCACATCAAAAATAACTAGGTTGCAAAGTCAACCATCTGAAGTTGGAAATGCCAGAATTAGATACCCCCGCAGTACTAATGGTACTTGCTCTTCCGTGATGAAATGTGTTATGACACAGGTTTTGACTTCATAAGCCTATATCGCCCCCTTTCCCAGCTCTGTCCTATTTCTATGAATGGGAAATTACTCCTTATTTTCTTTTATACTACCTTTATTTTGTTTAGAATTGTTTATTTAGAAGTGTTCACAGGCTGAACTGAACATAAAATTACTCCTTGGCTCCCTGGGGATTTCATGATTCTAATTTCATTTCATGAACTCTGTCACCAATGCACAAACATTTCCGAGTTTCTCTGCATGAGGTCATGGTGAGATGAAGCAGGAATTACTGCACCCTTTAGCACAGGAGACTAAGGTATAGGGAGATGGAGGATAAAATTTCACCTGATTTTTGGGACCCCACATTATGACCATAATGGAAAATATTTATAGCATTATATATGTGCAAAGCTGAGGTGAAACTTGGTCGGTAGCTGGAGAGTAGCATGTGTCAAACCTAAAGCCAGAAATTTCCCTATGGCCCCCAGCAAGTTGTGAAACTGAAGAGCCGGGGAAAAGGGATTTATTTTTCAAATGTGGAAACATTTGTCACCTTCTCAAGGGTCAGGAGAGAAAAACTTCAGTGATTTGCTATTAATAACAAAGAAGAAAGTGGGTCCTTACAGCTGAAGCATTCCAGGTGCTATTCTGCTCCCATAGAAAATTCTGTTTTGAAATCACAGAATAGTTTAGTCCAGAGGAGACCTCAGGGATTATCCTTCCCTTGATCAGAGCAGGGCTAGCATAGCTCAGGTGACTCAGGGTTTGTCTGCTTGAGTTTGAAGTATTTTACAATTATTTTCCATCCTTCAAGGATGGAAACCCCACAACTTCTCTCAGCAACCTGCTGCTGAGCTCAGTTGAGCAGAATCACGGCCGGTGTGAAAACCAATGAAGGTTGAAGTCTTGTGTCTACAGAATGACCTTGAAGGGAGCATCTGATCCCTGTAGCCTTCCCTTCCTTGTAGGTACAACAGGGGTTAGATAAAGCTTTGAGACTTCTGAGTTGTTCAGTTACACTCCTGATATGTGCTGTAGAAGTGCCAATGAAAGACTATACCAGCAGTTTCCCCCGCCATGAGATACGGAGCACCCGAGTCTTTAGTACTAGAAATGTTCCTTTACCCTATTCAGAGGGGAGAGGCTGATCTTCTCAGTGGGGATAAGATTAAAGGGAAAGCTTAGAGACATCTGACCTTAATATTCTGCCATCTTTGAGGCAACATCGTGTCACTGTCAGAGCCACAATAATATTTGACACTGCCACTGTTACTAAATGTTGAAGTTTTCAATTTTGATTAAAATTGCAAAAGGTGGAAACTATGCTGTCAAGCATCATCTTGACACAGACATCAGCTGTGCATGACTTTGTCTACATGGCAAGACCTGGTGAATTTAAAGTTGGGGAGAATTTTGCCAAGGTCTTAGCTCTTGGTCTCTGTTGTTGTTTTTTTTTCTCTGAGGAGGCCACTTACTTTCTTTATTATACACTTACCTGCCTGCTTCTCTCGTCCTAAATCCCTACTAAAGTCTTTGGGACTTCAGTGACTGTAAAAATAGGAAAGAGTTTGCCCTGTCAGACCTGGGCGTGTATTTTACCAGGACTATGCAGACTTTGGAGATGAGTTTCTGTTATCAAACCATGTAAGAAACAAGTCAATATACTGCTAGGTAAATGGGCAAGATTTGCGCCTTTCTCATGTGTTCTTTATTGAGCTCTAAAGACTGCTTCAGAGCTCATGTGCTGGAAATTGTTTCATTCGTATACAGGTAGCGTCCTATTTTCCTTCAGGAGCTGGGGTTTGATTTTTTTTTAGTGTGTTTGCAAGTTGCCCCGGGGACTGTGATATACCCTGGTTTCCATGGATCTTGAGGTCTCTGATAAGTTCAAACATGTCAGCACCAGCTGATTGCTCTGCTGGTTCAGCTGCCTGGTCAGTTGAGCAATCGCTAATTTGCATGGCAAAATTTCAAGCCTCTTTCAGGCGCAGCACGCACAGCTAAAGAAGAAGTTCTGCATGGGAACCCTCACTGAAGCTCTAGGCGTGTGTATTTTACCCTGGGCTCATTACTGGCAAATTTCATCAACCCTGCTGAGATCCAGTCCTCGCCCAGCCTTGTTTTTCCGTTTTTCCGGCAATGCAGCACGGGCAAAAGATGTCAATGTGATAATCACTGGGTGTGGCAAAAAAATGCTCTCCCTTCTTCAGATAATGTGAGTGTTGGAAAAGCTTTCATTTCCCTCCCAGGGCAGACAAGGGGAATGTGTAGCCTCAGAATGGGAACTCTGAAGGTTGCCTTTATTTTATAAGGAAAAAAATAAATCCCAATGTTTCCTTTCCGTTTTCAGCCTGCCGTGGCTGTAGATGGTGGCTTCCAGGCAATTGAGGTAAGATGCCAAGGTCACCCAAAGGGAGTGGATCTTTCCATCTCCAAAGGGAGACTCCTGAAGCTCCTCATAGAAGCTGAATTCCCACAAGCCTCTGCTAGACCAGAGGCTACCAGCAAGCAAATGCTATGGGATGCCCAGGCCTGATTTAGTAGATGGTTTGTTGGCCTCAGATTCAGGTAACTCTCATTTATCTAGGCCAACTGATTGAACTGGCAGGAGACCAGGGTGTTTTTATGCTGGATGTTACTGAAAATGACAGACTGTCATGAAAATTTTGGGTCGACTGAGTGGTCTTTTCCAGTGAGAACCTTAATCATAAGGCTGTGCTGAAATAAGTCTGTTGAGAATAATCAGAATAAGTAGCAGTAGTCTTTTGAACAAACATATTCTTCATGACATTGTCAGCTTTGGCATAAACCTTTCTGCATGTTCCTGAAGAGGCAGATACTGACCATCTCCATAGCTGCTCCGAGTGTCACCTTTGGAAATGGATAGGGTTTTGCTGTGCTGTGTTAGGAGAGGTGGGACAGCTCCGAATACAGCTTGCAGGGACCTCCTGTGCATGAGTGTCTGAAAAGTGTTTCACAACTGTAAAGGGGGATCATGGGCTTGCTGTACTTTCAAGATTGATGCAGGGCACTTTCTAGCACTCAGACTTCCTCCAATTCTTTTTCTTTTCTTCTAGTCCTAGTCAGTGTAAATGACATCCTTCACCTTGACTTGAGCCCCTAAAAGTCTCTGACTTGTATTCTTGTACTGAATGCAGTAAGAAGCTCAACTTCTTTCTGTGAGTAAAGAATAAAATATAAGGTTATATTTATAACCAGGAGACATTGTCTCCTAGACGGGACAATATTTGCTAAAGGGTGGGCCATAAACGGTTAAGATCTGCCTATGCACCCACGCACATCTAAGACAAACCCGGGAGAGTGATGTGACTGGAAGTGGCTGATTGCTCTGGTTTCATGGTGCTACAGCATCTTTCCCCGCTCCCTTCCACCAAGTGCAATGCAGTGGCAGGGAAAGGGTGGTGATGAGAGCTTTCATGTCGATCTTGGTATTCTCTGTGCAGGTGATGAAGAGAGTGTGTGTGTGTATGGGTGTGCACGTACATGTCTGCACGCTGTACTCACGGATAATCTGCGCACAGAACAGGTGACAACTGGCTCTGTAATGCCAGATTGACCAGAAATAACCTTCAATCCCACCTACTCCCAGTGCACCAACACCCTCTGTTTGGTCTGGCAAATCACGTTCAGCTATGTAGTACTCCTGCCCCTGGCCAGTGAAGAGCAGCCTTAAATCCCAGACACGTTGCAAGCCATCCATGGGAGCAAACGCACAATTAGGTGGTCATATCTGCTCTTTCTTCAAGGTGCTAAATCCCAAGTCTTCCCCAAATGAAGTCTGCCTTGAAACTAGCTTCTGGAATCTTGTCTTGGCTCTCTTTGAAATAACGGGAAACGTGCAGAGTTATTTTTACCAGCACCTCATCAATTCTGTGTTGTCTATTGCTTTAGTTCATGGCTGCTCCACTTGAAATGATTCTGCTTATAAATACTGTAAAGGGTTCACCTTCAAGGATGACGATTTAATTAGAAGTGCAAAGAGCTACAGCCCAACATGTCAGAGACTAATGAACGAGCTTTTGTGGTTGGCAGAGAGCAGCTTGCCAAGTTATCCATTCGTTTCTGTACATGTAAGATGAAATGCAACTGAAGCTGTTGCCATTTTAAAAGGAAAATCTTATTAGAGTCCAGGCAAGGATAGCAGAATAAAATATATGGCTTTTGGTGCTTAATCTGTTTGTATGTGGGTTCAGGTGTGATTATGTAGTCTGCTATCAACTTTAATTAAGCTTTCCCTTTGCTCCTGACCTTGGGGCTTAAATATAATTTGTTCTATAGGAAAGACAGGTGGTACAAGCTCAGTGTTTTAAAGTTCAAATTGATTTAGGTTATATTTAATTTAAAATTCCTTATGGAAGCATATAATTTTACTATTACTAATGTTGGAGCAATTACACAGAGGTGAAGAAGCTGGTACAGAGCTGAGCCTTACAGCCCTCCAATGCTTTTCTTCACAAACAAAAGTATCCCCAACTTGTGCTTTTGGGATAATGTTATTTAAATCCAACAGAGTCCCAATGAGCTCCCACTGTCCTGAGAATCTCTGGCTGCCCAGGCAGACAGGAGGTGAATTCAGACATCGGGGACCAACACACTGGTGTGCAAAGGCATGGATGGGCTCCGGCAGATCTGCCCCCACCTGGGAAAAGAGGTGAGGTCCTTAATGCTACAACCCTGTTTATCTTCAGTGTAACAGGAGCTCTTTTCTTGGCACAGGCGCGATGCAAGCCCCCCAGGATTGCTTGGACCTGCAGCCCTTGGGAAGGCAAGCATGCCAGGTGCCATAGGCAGGACAGCTGTTCGATTTCAAGCCTCTGGACTGAGCCTTATCCATTCGAGCTGAGATCTATGTCCTTGAGGCTCTGAGATGTTTGGTAATGGCATGCGCTGTGACCTGCCTTGGACACAGGGGAGTCCCTAGTCCCACTCTTCTGGCTTTATAGAAACAAGGTGGTTTCTGTACCCCACAGGGGTGCAAGACCCCAGCGTGTGGCAGCAGTCATAGCTGGGCCAGTGTGGGAACTGCAGCATGGTAGGGGCTTGGAGATGCTGCCAGCAGAGAGGAAGGGGAGGAGAAGGTGTACCCTAGGATCCGGAAGCAGCAACACTGAGTTTCTGCAGTCTCAAAAGCCTCTGAAAATCAATGGCAGGACAGGAGAGGAAGAAAGGATGAGGTTTGCAAGGGGATGGGACGAGACAGGATTTTCAAGCTCTCCATAAACCTGGCGTGTTTTCATTAGGGAAAAGCTGCAGGATCATCCATAGCCAGGCTCTAGCTGGCGGAAGTTCTATCGCAATACATGTTTCAAAATGTGCTTGGTATTTCCAAGTCCCTGGCTGCAATGCTCCCTTCTCTTCCCATGCTACCTAAGGCCTCTATTGCACTACCTCTTTTCTCTATTAAACTGTTGATTCAAGTTGATTTTGTTATCCCACCAGGACTGGAACTCTTAAGAAAGCATACTGGAAAAAATTTAGGTACAAAGATGTAGTTTAACTTAACGGGAGCAATATTCCAAAATCGTGTTACTTTTAGTTAGTTTTGATTACAAGTTTCCTTAGTGACTGCATTTCTCAGGATTTTCCACCTGTCTTTCCATTATGTTGTGGACTTCTCTATTATTTCTTGATTATGTGATGTCCTTTTATGAAACATCTCTTACTTGCTTTCAATTAAGTAAAAGAGTCCAAAGGTTTGAGCTGGGGTCAGAGGGGCTGTTTCTGCTTTCTGACAGACTCAGAGAATGAAAACTTGGCAGTTCAATGAAAAACGAGTAACTTCCACAATTAATCTTGAAGCAGATTTTTTTGTTTGTTTCAGTAATCTGAGAAATTGGCTTTTGCATTACTTTTCCATGGGTAAGGAAGACAGCAGTTTCTTCCACGCTTGGTCACAGAAATTTCAAAATCTTCTGTATGTATGTGTTTCCTATTAAAAAATGGTCACCAGTTTTAGAAATTCTGTGTTTGTTCCTTGTCTGGCAGCATCAGAACAAATACCTGCAGCACCCTTCCTCCTGACAAGCACATTGCAGAGAGATGGATCTTCATTTTAAGCTCGAACAATTGCTCCAACAGGCAGGAAAGCTGTCACCTCTCAAAGTGCCTGTATCCAGCCAGCTTTGTGCTCAGGCCCATCTCTCAGGCTTGTCCCCTCTCCTGCCATCAGGCCTGAAAAGTACTGAAAACCTTCAGCAGGTGCCTTGGAGGGCAGAGCCAGGAGGAGGTTGCTGCAGGGTGGGGAGCAGGTGTACCAAATGCTCCTGTGCTGAAGACCTGATGGAAGAAAGTTTGCAGGCCCCTTGTCAACCCTGAGAACAGCTACAGATCCCTTTTGTGTCAATTCTAGCACCTTCCTGCCCTGATATCCTGATACAAAGGAGTAACATTCATTGTGAAAAAAAAAAAAAAAAAAAGGAGGAATGAATAGTGCGGAAAGTATAAAAAAAACCCAGGGAAGTGTACTGTATGACCCCCCAGGAGTGTTAGCTGCGTGTGCTGGGCTGGTGCACTTCCTACAGAGGCATTTTCTTTCTGGGGAGGTGGTGAGGTTCCCCTTGGGAGGCTCAGGCAAGCCCAGAGAAAATTAATGGTGAAAAGCACTCTCTTTTCCCTGCTGGAATGCCTCACAGTCGACACGAGAGTCCATTAAGCAGCTGCTGTGACCTAAAGTAAACTGACTAACACTAAAACTATGAACTGGCTGTCCAAACTGTATGCTTATTTTTCTTTTCTTTTTACTTTTCCTTTCTTTTTAAAGGGAGCTCCCTTCTCTGGGAGAGTTTTTCAGCCTACTCAGGACAACGGTGCGCTGGAGGAGTCTGCCTTTCCAGCTGCATCCCTTTACCCCACCTCTTCGCTGTTCATGTCTTCAGACACCTCTCAAAAAAAACCTCAAAAAAACCAAACCAGGCCCAACCAAAAAACCCCCTCTTCATACATACCTGGCTGTGCAGGGAAAGGATGTTGAATGTGAAAGCCTGAAGATACTTACCCCAAATTACTTAATGCAAGTAATTGGGTAGAGACCTATTGCCATTTATCACCTGCAACCCAGGGATGGGTTTCATCCCCCCAACTGCCTGGGAAAGTGGGAAACCTGGTTGTAAAAAGCTCCCCTGAACTCTCCGTTTGTCCCATACAGTAGCTCAGGGTTGCTTTTGTTTATTTTTCAACTTTACAAATCCTAACTCCTCTTAGCTACAGTGACTCTACTATGGAGCTCACCCGGTTTGAAAAAATAATTGATCAAAAGACAAACTTCTAAATGGTCAAAATTTCTTTGTTTCTCAATAGGAAAGGCAAGCTCCAACCTTAAAAAACAAAGGAGAGGGAAAAACTGCACTGAGTTTAATGTAATTGTGTTAATCAGACAATTTAAGTGAAAAGTAATGGAATAAAGAAGGATAAAAGGGTTCTTATAAAAGACAGGAGTGAGGGAGTTGCAAACTCATTTGAGACAAAAACGGAGAGTTAATTACTATCTGTGAATCATTAAAGGGTTAGCTGAGGTTGGGGCACGGGGAAAAGTATAACGTGAAAAAGAATGAGTCTCTCTAAGGAGGCATGAGTTTCAGTAGAGAGAAGACAGGGGAGAATTTTAGCTCTTAAATTCATCTTTTGAAGTAAAGTCTCTTGTCACCCTCAGGACTAAGATGGAGTTGCAGTGTTTTGCAAGATGTACTTCCATTGATACCTCGATGTTCCAGTACTTTAGGGCTTGTCTTTTGAGCTCTCATGCTGATTCCAAGTGGATTTTTTTTACTTACATGGATATTTTCCAAGATGACATTTGGTGCAGTGGGGGAAGTGCATCATGTGCTGGCATGCAGACATATAGGATCCATGGATTTTGATGGTTCTCTTACAGGGAGGTGTTTAAAAATGTGCTGGTAGAGCCACATCTGCACATTTTCTGTCATCTTGGTCCTGCAAACCCATGTATCCTGCAGGGATTGCTCCCAGCTACATTGATTGAGAAAAGAGATTACTTCTACCTCCAAACCTTGACTAGATGAGAGTAGGACAGGGACTTCCTTAAAGCTTTTGTTACACATTTAACTAGCTCTACCGTGCTGCAGTGCTCTTTGGAAAATTAAAAGCCAATAAAACCCCCAAGCCAAGGGGACCATACGCATGTTTACAGTTACACAGGCTGAAGAGCTGGCTGGATCCAGGGCACGGAGCCAGGCACCCTGCAGGTTTGAGCCTCCGTGTGCTAAGCAGCAGCCCGGTTCCACTCTGATTTTAACCAGCAGGAGACTTGCCATGAATTTCTTTGAATATGGAGCCCCCAAAGGCGTCTTCACTTCATAAGGATGACGGATATTACCAGGCATATTGAATACAGATGAGGAGGAAGTCTCATTAAGTCAAGGACGGTTGGCACTTTCCAGGTTGTCAGCCAAATGTAGATTTAGGGAGATATTGGAATGTGTCCAATATCTGCAGTCACTGGGAGTTTAAAATATGAATATTTCCTCTCTCCATGGCACGCTCATTCTTGTCTGTCACTGAAGGCGAGTTTTGGCGGGGAGTGCTGCCACAGGACCCACCATCCCTGTGCTTGAGGGCAGCCAAGGGCCACGGGAACAAACAGATCAAGCCTTGGTTTTGTCCCAGAGCTTTTCACTTTTTTTCGGAGGAAAAGAAGGGAGCTTGAATGGAAGATGAAAGTGGCCTGAGACTCAAAAGTCCTGAATACTGCAGAGAAAATAATTTTTTATTTGCAAATGCAGTACTAATGCCCCATCCAGCTCAAGCTGAGCACACCAGAAAGATTCTTGTGCAAATCAAACAGAAAGGAATTGCCCAAAAATGAAATCTTCAATAGAAGTTTAATTTTCTTCAGAGTTTTTCAAGGGGAAATAGTGAAATAAATTTCTTTTTGCATGTTTAAATTAGGTTCTTATTAACAAAATGTTTCTCTATGGAAAAAAACCAACAGACCCAACCCAACAAACCAAACCAAATTAATAACTTAATCTTTTTTCAACACACAATTTTTGGTTGGTTTTTTTTTTTTTCATTCTGTTAGAAAATACTTCATGAATAATTTTTTTTATGGAGGCAAATGGTTGGGTGTTATTCTTTTGTTTGTTTTGGAGTTTTTTTGGTGGTGTTTTTTTTTTTTCTTTTTTTTTTTTTCTTTTTTAAAATGTGCTTTGTCACCATATTGGTCAAATAGGCAGACTATATGGGAAATGATTCCTTATCTGAATGACATGTCAGCACGTCTCTGTAGGTCTTTAAGAAGTACATACCTCAGGGATGTCTTCATTTGGCTTCTTCTGTAGGATTTTCCAGAGCTTTAGCACCTGTGCTTGACAGAGCTAAGGATGCAAGTGCAACTTGGTTCATTTTCCAGACACTTAAGTATTTTGCTAACTTAGTACCCTTATAGCAGTATAATTACATTAATAATAGTAATGAAACAATTATACATAACTGCATTTTTCTATTTTAAAGCAACTTGAATTGAGCACGGTGCAGAAACGCTTGCATTAGCAGTGCCCACGCTGTCACCCGCCAGGGAGATTGCAGGAGGTTCTCAGCCTGCCCAAGTTCACTGAGTTTTGTTGCTTTCAGACCCCAGTTACAGCTTCCAGCCAACACCGAACTACGTGTTTGTGGTAGCACTAACCTGGGATGCTCTGTACCATTATTCTCTTGGTCAGGGCACAAAAAGGTAGCCAAGACACACATAAGGAGGCACTTAGCAAGGTGGCTCCCTGTGTTAAAACCCACTGACTGTAGTATTCAACCATTTATGCTTTGAATAAAACAAGCAATATTACTTCTCACGTAATCAAAAGATGCAACAAAGTAATATGAGCTGACAGCTCCCCCGTAAAAAGATTTTTTCCTCTAAAGAAAGCTACATTGATCTTAAACCTGGAGCAACTTTTTCCTCTCCTTTCTCCAATTATGGGAAAAGCTGATGTTTTTTCCCCGCCCCGTCTTTACGTAAGAAACCAATTTCTGTGAGTGCTGCTCCCAAATGGACTAAAGATCCATTCCTAGAGAGTAAGTAAAGTAACATCAACATATTTCTTCTGATCCAAAATATATTGAAGGCAAACGAAAGCCTCCTGGTGGCAGGTGATGGGAATCCCAGGTGAGTTGGATTCAGAGCACATGGGACTTGTGCCGTTCTGGCTCTCTGCCCCATGGTAGCAAAAAAGCTGTGGGTAAGTGAAGTCCCATTTTTTTTTCCAAAGGTATGACCCCTGCTTTCCTCTTCTGCCCAAGGAAGAAGAAGACACTATTCAGAGTACCGTACAGACATGGCTGTTACACTTAGGGAAAACTAAGTACAGCAGAAGGCAATAGAAGCAGACATCACAAATAAAGGCAGAAGACCCTTTTATTTCGCATAGACAAAATGCAAAGAGTGTCTCATTAAATTAATATTAAAAAAAACCAAATCAATCCCCTCCACTGACATCACTCATCCTAATTAACAACAAAAAAAGAACAATCAAGGACCCATTTTCTAATTTAAAAAAAAAAGTGCAAACATGACAAAAGACTTTTTGTTTTTCCAAATCAATGTTCTTGTTGAACTCACAAATAGGGTGAATTTTTTTTGTGATTTTTTTTCCCTTTAAATCTTGTCTGATGGAACTTCCAGTTAAAATGTTTTAGTTAAGTCTCCATGCACTTCGTAGAAAATCAGTAAAAACACAAACGCTTGTGAAGATCAGAAAACTGGACTCTTTTACCCAAAAATTCAGATGTCCAGTCAGATGAAGCTCACACTCAGACAGAAAAAAAGCAAGAGAGTCTTTGCACTGTCTGTCGTTCATATTATTTTTTTTTGTCAAATATTTTGGCAATCTTCTTCTTTAATTATAAATATTGGAATTCAATAAAAAAAAGGTAGCTTTCATTGGATTTTTTTTTTCAGTGTAAATATTTACAACCACTGTCCAGCCATGCTCTTTTTGTTATACCAGGGTGTAAGATTTTGCGTAGGGATTGTTTCCTTTCAAGTGGCCCCGGGAGTCCAGCAGGGATTCTTGGGAGCTGCTCATTTTTGCTGCCTGTCCTAGCTCAGCTCCTTCTCGCTGAGGTAACGTTGCCACAGCACCAGGTTGCCATGACTGTACTTCTCTTGTGGAGGATGTCTCCATGGGTATCGGCTCCAGGACGGTGGGGCGCTTCAAGGTTCGGCTTTTCTGCGGCTCCAAGCAGGCTTGCCCCAAACCCAGGTCTCTGCTCGTGCCCTGCACGCCACGGTTCAATAAAAAGTCCATCCTAAGGTAGGGTGGCAGATGCATGAGATCACCTGGGGAGGCAAAAGTGGAAAACAAGTCCTTACTTATGGTCATGCGCTGTGTTACGCTCACCTACTGGCTGGGGGGAGTCAAGCTGATGGATTTGGCCACCAAAGTGGAATATTTGTAATCAATCCAGCTGCAGCATTCATAACTGATATATTGCTTGCCAGCCATTTACTATGCTATGATCTTACAGTATCAAGGGTCAACAAACTCCTTCTGGGCAGATCCATAACAATTCACTTTTCTTTTCACTATTTCACTATTTGTTTTCACTATTTCACTATCTGTTTTCACTATTTCACTATCTGTTTTCATAATAGAATGACTATAATGAGAAGTGCAATGTGTTTTACATGCGCTCATGGTATTAAGAGGATAAATTGAAAAGACTAGAAGTTTTTTTCAAAATCCTGAAAGAAATGGTCTTGGTTTTCATTTGTCAAAACTTTAAAAGTATGGAGGCTGGGTAGATTTCCATTTGTTATTTTCCATTTTGAATGAAAACTTTCACAATTACAATTAATGACTCCCAAACTAGAGTAGAATGATTGAATCATTTAAAATGGATGCATGAGTGTTAGGGCTGTAGTTTTAAAGAGATTTCTGAATAAAGCAGCAAAGTATTCTTGTTCTAGTATAAGAACATTCACCTGCCATCCATCATCACTGTGCTTAAACCACTAATGACTTTCTACCATTGTGGCCACCAGTATGCTGCTGGTTTGTGGCACCCTAGCTCTTGCATCAACCTTCCTTTCTGTTCTGTATTGTTGAGGAAATCTCTTATGCATTATTTTCCCCAATTCCTGGGCATTTCAATGTGAACCTGGCAACGGCAGCCTGCTAAGTCCAGAGGATTTGCCTTTGCAAAATCCTGAGTTCAAACAGGTGCCTTGTACGTGCTGTCTGGAATGAGGCAGGGGTGAGTGGCAGATCCTTCCACATTATCTGTACATGTATTAGATTTGCTAGAGAAATCAGATTGGCTTATTTATTCTAGCCCTGCCTGTTAGGCATTCATCAAGTTGCTTCAAGGAAATGAGAGGCAATCAGGCACATAATAACATTCCCTTCTAAAAATATTTGATGGTGCAACCTTAGGTATATATGAAAAAAAAACACTGTTACAGGTACATTCAAGAAGAGTATTACAGACCTCTGCAGCTATATAGCTTCCTTTTTATGGCTGATATCAAAACCATAGTCTCATCTACAGGTGGGAGGCATCCTGAATGTTTAAAGCAGAAGACTCTTGGCAGTACTACACCTGTTTCTACGTGAGCTATTTGTAGCAGTAGAAATTAAGGCTGACCTGTGCCAGTGGCATAAACAGTAGACTAGTAAAGCACTTCTTTGTAATAAAACAATGTTTTTGTTTTTCCTAACCAAGCTAAAAGCTTCCCAGAGATCTAAAACAAAACAGGTCCTTTGCTTTCTCATATAAGTTAAGACACTGAAAATCTTACCTAAAAGACTAACAGCATCTGCTCTATCCGTAATTTTGGGTCACAGACAGAGAATTGCTGAGAAGTTACATTTGGACAGAGTGACTGTTTATTCCTATAGAAATCCCGCAGGCACTGTCTGACACCATATGTTTTGTTCTAGTTACATCTCCAACAGAGATGTACGGTACAGGGTGTTTAGCCCCCATAGAGTAAGATGTGCGTATCTCAAGAATAGGCTGACACATGCACCACAGCAACAATTACGTAAGGTTGGAGGGAGGGCAAGGTCTGTGCTTATAATCATACTGACTGCCACTTGAAAAATGAATTGTGGTAACATTAATTGGTTTTACTCATTTACCTTATTTTTCTACAGTACCTTTCATGCCAAACACGTTCAGCGTATGAGACCTATTTCAGCTGAGACAGCAAGGTCTGGGATAAAGTACATCAGGATACGGGCACATGAACCAGCAGGCACAGGCAGGAGCCGACTCACTCCACTTAACTATGGGCATCAGCCTGAGATGCCCGTGGCCATGACCCCACAGCCCAACAGCTTCCCTGCCCCCTTGGCACCCAGACCTCGATCTTCTGGCCACCACACCGCACCCCAGTCATTTTGCTTCTGGGTTTTCGTTTGGACTGAGCCCTTCCAAAACACATTTGTGGGGGCAGTTTGCTCCGAAGACCATTCCCTATGGGCTGCAGAGAGGAGAAAACCTGGATGGGGAACATTTGTATCACTTACTCCCTATGGCTGTATCTTTTGCAACACTGCAGGATCTTGAATAAGAAGCCCCATTGCTACTCACTCTTCCCCAGTGGGGAGTGAGACAAACACCTCCAGAGAGTGGGTGGTGCTGCCCTCGCATACCCATGTCTTCTAATGAAAACCTGCTAATGAAGGTAGTGAGGGCCTTTGTTTGGCTGCCCCAGGCATGGGTTATCTCTGTGCTGGGCCCCAGTGAAGGCGGGCAGAAATGCACAACTCTGAGTTGGCAATAGTTTCAGTAGGCTGGAAAACTTTGTGACTAACTAAAATACCAAAGTAGTATCTTCACTTCTTGTCAGGGATGTTTAGGAGCTGCCAGGGTCAGAAAGAGGAGTTTCTCTCATGCTCCCATGCAACATAGCGGTCTCTCAGCCCTGGCAGAAGAGGACCCATTTTCTGCACCGAACCCCCAACCTTATTTCCTGCAACAACGGGCCTTTTCCCAAGGACGTCTGTCACCCTGACACTGGCCGTGACGGGCTGCTGCCAGGCAGCACAACGCCCACTGCTTTATTAAGACCAGCCAGGTCCTTTCCCTCTTGCTGCTTCATTTTCTGTTTTACAGTCAGCTTTCCGAGAAGGAACTGGTGTGGAGCAGGAGCTGGAGCATGGCTCATTGGCAGTCCCCCCACAGTTTCCTCAGAGAGATTCTTCTGTATCTCAACATATTGCTACTTCTTGAGAGTGATGGATGCGCATGGACTATAAAAAAGATGAGTCTTGAACCTTACAGAGATGAAGGTTGGTTTTCAAGCTGCTGTCTAGACATTTCTCATGTGTATTTAACAGCTTCAGGCTATGTAAAAAAGACCTTTTTTTCCTCCCTAAATCTACACAAGCAAGCGCAGTCAATAATCTGTGTAAACAACATGCAGTCATTTTATTGTAATTTTCTAAATGTCTGGGGGTGAAGTTCCAACAGGATTGCAGTAATGAGAAACCAGAGAGTGTAACTTGTTCTCCAAATTTGGATATGCAACGCACAATCTCTGACACAGCTTACACAGAGAACTTGTTACTTGATATGATGTACACATTTTCCTGTCATAAAAAGTGTGACTACTTCTTATCTGCAAGAAGCATCTTTCCCTGCAACTGCTTATAAAACAAAGCAGATTATTAAAATCACTGGAAAAGAAAAATTTTGGGAACATAACTTTTTTTTCATTGCTGGGATTGAAAAGGTCTCACAGAATGAAAAGAATCTTTGATTTATAAAAACTAATGTGTTTCTGACTTAAAAACACAGTCTTTGAAATATAACTACAGGGGTTCACTTTTGCCATTCCTATATCAATTCTGAAGGTATTTTTGGGAAGTTTAAAAGCCTCTTGCCATATCCATGGAGTTACTCGGAAAGACTCTGGTTCTCATCCTTCTGGACACAAGAGTGTAGACATTTTTTGCTTTCTTGCTATTCAGCTGAATGATAACTTTTCCAGGCAAAGCATTACAAAGTTTCAGGATGGTTCATTGCCTTTGATGCTCTAATTACCTCTTTTCAGCTGTGTGTGTGCCTTATTAGTAATGGAAGCAAACCTTTCAAGTGCATGAGCACTGCAAACGAGCATGTTTAATAATTCATGCATTTTGGCTTAATTAGTACAAAGGACACTCTAAAACTATGGTTTTCTGATGCATTTTTAAAAAAGGGAAAATTCCTGTATTTAGAAACACTGAGTTTATGCACAAATAATAAACATCCAATAAAATCTGAATACGGCAATTTAAGGCAGAGCTACCTCAGTCTTTCTTTTTTTTCTGAGTGGCCAACCCTCTAATGAATTATTTAGTATGATACATTTAGAGAAAATGTTAGCTTCAATAAATATTTGTAAACAAATGCTAAAAGACACTTACTATGATATTTGCCACAAGCAACACATTCTACCAAGAAGTATTTTCTGAGTTAATGCAGCACTGGGCAAAAATTATTTACCCTTATTTCAGTACAACTACACAGCTATAAAATGCTTTGCAAAAACAATAGATGTTTTTATCCATCTTCTGGAGGTCAGCTCCAGGTATGAGAAGGATTGGGATGAATTTGACAGGCTACATGGAAGGAAAAATGTCACTGCTCAACTTTTCGAGAATTTTATTCAGGATACATATCTTGCTTGCAGAATTAACCCAAGCTGAGATTCACTCCTTTCCCCCCAAAGATTTAACTTATGCCTCTTTCAAATACCAGGGAGCTTACATGTATTTTAGCTTTCATCTGCTCCAGAAAAATCTAAGGATTTTTGCTGTTATTCAACACAAAGATCATCACAAACTGCAAAAAAAAAATGCTCTTACCAAGTTGTCACATGACAGGTATATGCATTTTCTCATGAATCATAACTTCAAGGAAAGAAAAGGCAATTTGCCTTCACAATGCTCCAACACAGATACTCTTAGTGACGATGACTGCCTGACGATTTTCAAGTTTTGGTTGCTATGTGAAGGAAATTCCATGCTATTTGAAGGACTATTTTAGAAAAGTTTATAAAGTAGGACTGGTGACTATGACAGAACATTTTATTTAACAGAGATAAGAATAAGACTGGGTGAATAGTGCATTCACACAGCCTACTTCAATAGGTGAGCACGTAAAAAAGATCTCTCTGGCATGATCTCATGGAATCAGAGCTCAACCCAGAACTGAATCCATACAGCTCTGTTAGCATGGGTAAGGTGCCCTGCTGATGTAGTTATGTTGATTTGGGACCCTTGTATACAGCTCTTCATAACCTTATGCAGTGCTGGGGGGTAAGCAAGTGCTGGCAAAGGTGGAATGCCACTAGGTTGGGTGTCTCCTGGATTGTCCTGAGTTTGGAAGGGGAAGCACTGATGGGATGTTGTGTTTTTCTTTGAAAGGAAGCAAGAGAGACAGAGGTGCTGACAGAGAGCTTTAAGTTCAGTTTTATGCTGATTGGAAAGTTTATGGGGTTTTCCAGCTCACTAGGACAGCAAATAAATCAATTAAGCCTTTGCTGATACTCACAGGCTGTTTTTTTAGCAAAAAGACTACCTATAGGAAAAGCTTATATTAGAAACGAGGAAAGGGTGGAGGGTCTCCAAAGCCAAGGTGAGAGGTTTGACAAAAAAAAGAGTATAAGCAATGTTCAGAGGTCTCTGTCACTTCAAAAATGACACACCATTAAAAGCTAGCAGGCAAATCTTTCTTAGGCAGCACAGCTTGATCTGAAGCCAGATCAAGATAGCAGCACTAACACTTCTTACAACTGCTGCTATCAGTGTTTGAAACCAGATGGTGCCCCCTCACTGTCCATCTTCTGCCCATGTATCCTGCAGGTACCCGCATAACAGTCTGCACCCCGTTACCATCATTCCCATGCCAACTGGCTGAGAGTCAGACCTGCAAGGCTCACAACACACTTCAACATCAGGTATAAAGACACTTAACGAGCAATAAAGCATCTCAAACTCTTTGATCCTGTGTCTAGCGCAGCCAGGCAGAGTGAAGAGTTCGACACCAGCTCTGCCCTCCTGCCTCGTTAGCTGGGAAAAGTGACCAGCTACAAAGGGAAACAAGGGCATCCTTTGCAGATCTAGAGTCATTGCTGCCCCAAAATGGGGAGGTGGATGGGTGCGGGGAGCAGCTACTCCCAGCACCTAGCTGAGCTTTGTGGTGCCTGCCTTCACTCAGTACCCAGCTGAAGGGGCAGATGGATGCTTGTTGGAAGCTTGGAGGACAATGAAATTAAGACAACCAAAGTAGTAGATAGGCTTTGACTTAAGCCTGTGTTTGGTTTGTTTGTTTGGTTTTTTTTTTGAGCATCTGTTCAGTGTGAAACTGTCTTCCAAAAGCTCTTTGTTTAATAATTATTATTTTCTTGTAAATGTTGCAGAAAAATGCTACAACTGAACAATAAAAAATTTCTGATGGATGCTTTGAATAACAGGGCTCCACTCTCTAGAGCCAGTATTGATCAGTAGAGGAAATGGAAGTGACATTTCCCCATGCAGATTACTCACTGCTTGAATGAACTGGAACCTCAGCTTGCTCTCGGTCAACAGCAGCACACCATTAGTAAGATCAGGAGCTCACAGGCTCCTCCTGAACCCAGGTTTTCAATAAAAAAATTGGATTTAATAATTCTGCAGCCCTCTAAGGCGATCAAGAATAAAAGGCAAAAGGTCCGAGCACTCCCTTAGATTACAGCGAGCAGCCAAGTGGCAGCAGGAGAGGGGAAGGCAGGAGGCAGCAGGACACAGCTTTCTTGGCAGAGAAGAAGCTGCTGTGAGAGCAGGCAGGCAGGCAGGCAGGCATTCCTCCCTTCTTCAGAGTAGCTTCAACATCTGCTCAGCTGCCCAAGACAAATGATCGATGTGCTTGATGTTTGGGGGACACTTTTAAACTGACTGAATGCATAATGTTGAACAAGGCCAGCAAGGTGGGTCTGGGGGCATTTCAGCTGCCCGCCAGGTCCCCTTTGCCGTAAGGGCAATCACCACAGCTCTGCCCTTTGTGGCTTTGTCACTTGTGCCATTACCTCTTTTGGGCTTTCGGGTGTTTCGGCAGATGACATAAAATCACATCTTTGTGCTGTTTAAGTTTGTGATCGCAGAGACAGGACACAGCTAAAGCACCTTAAAAAAATATGCCATTGCTAGATGGAGAAATCAGAATTCACTATCACCCCTGCAAGGCTGTACTTTAAATTGGTAAGTTTCAGTTTTCTTTCTCCATGAAAACTGCAGCCCAATATATAACTTGAAGATCTATAACACTTAGTTATGTGTTGCGTGCAGCAGTCTGCTAAAGGTGGCATTTTTATAAAAGCATTAAAAACACCAGCTACGTTTCACACAACAAAATAAAACCAACAGTTGCTGTTGACTACAATCATTGGAGTTACCTTTCAAGAAACACCAGTAAAACTGTAGTTCAGCAGTCAGATTTGCTACTGGTATAAATCTGAGAAGCTATATTGATTTCAGCAAGACTACAAATTGATTTATACTTACTGGAGATTAGATTTAAATGGTGGAAAATGTGGATTCTAACTAATGTGGACTTTTTTTTTAAAGAACATTCATTTTATTATTTAGACTTAAGCCTTCTAATTCCAAGAAAAATGTCCTTAAAGTAAAAAAAAAAAAAAAGTGTCTTAAAGTAAAAGTTTATAAACTGTTAAAGTTTAACTGAGATCATACATCTGTACTCCATCAACGTAACACACTGTGTGTAACTGAATGCCAGGAGACTTGGTTATCAAATTGTTGCCTACTTCTGGAAAGTCAATGAAAGAGGAATTGAAGCACATTTTTGGTTTGTATTTCTCAAGCAGAACTTTGGTCTTTCATACAGTGCTGCACTTTTAAAAGACCTGTCAGACGCTTTGTACCTTTCAGAAGTAACTTTAAGGAGAACTGACATGTTAAGGGCCTTTCTGCCACTGAGCTGGCAGTGTAAGGAAGGAAAAACTGATTAACTCCAGAAGCCAGGTAGTTTTAGACCCTATGGAGATGCCATGTGGATGTTCAGCCTCACAGGGCTGGTGCACCTGCAGAACTGAGGCCTTCCTGTTTCGATTTAATGCAATGCCTAAGTTATAAAAACTTGTAAAAGGGACCTCGCTATGTTAAATCAATATGTGCTCCAAAACTGAAGTCAGAAAAATTGTCAATAAATAATGAAATGATGATAGAAATGTAAAGTATGGGAGCTCTCGCCTTCCGTCTTCACCTTGTCACGCAAGCTGCTTCATGCATTTTTCAGGATGCTCTGAGACAGGGCTTTCCTGCCCACTGTCTGAGCTAAGAAAGCTGTGCTGGAGCCCTCTCTCAGGTGTCTCTAGTTAGCAGCGCTGGAGTGTTAAGACTCATTTGCTGTTCCTGGGTGCAGTGAACGGAAACTGTTCAATTATACATCACTTCAGTTGAGGGTTAAATCGATCGCGACTCCATGGAAACCAGCATCCTTCACGGGTTTATTCCTGGGATATCTTGGGAGCCCAGACTCCGCACAGAGGCTGGAGATGTGAGGAGTTCAAACCACACTTACGGTTCACTGAAATCAGTGGGAGCCACTCTCTTGACCTCAACAGGCTTTGCACCATCCCCATGAACTCACAGCTAAACCTGGCCGTGCCAAGGCGATGGGTAAGCACGATGCTCTACTAATAGCTATGGGGAGGTCAGGCTACAAGAAGAAAGCCAGTATCAGCGCTGCCTTGCTGCTCTGCTGAAGATATATTCACGGATGAGTTACTGTAACTCGGCCTCCACAGGTCCATCAGTTTGAATCACCTGAGTGATGCTGATGAAGTGCATCATTGCATTTTTGTTAATTAATCCACTGGGACCAGAAGTTCGGCTCTCACATTTAAATTAAGGATGCTGGCACGAAAAGGTGAACAATACTGAAATGCATCCACATGTACATATAGCTGTGCTTTAAAGGCCAACGTAAAAAGAAGCTCTTGTATGGATGGTAAAGACTATCACTACAGTCAGGTTAAGAATGCACTGTTAAAACAAATGTTTGTTTCTGTAGCAATACCAGTTGCCACTTTGCTTTCAAAAAATAGCACAAGCATGGCCTTTCTTGCAGGTCAGATTTGGCTTACATCTTCAGGTGCCCATGGATCTCAAAATAACATTTCAGGTCCTGTGGCACAGGGGAACTTAGCAGAGCCTGCTGTGTGTGAAGTCAGTTAAAGTAGTAACAGCTGCAAAATGACCACAAGGACCTTAAAGCGAAGCTAGGTCAGTTCTTGGCTGCTTAGAAACAAATGCTTCTGGCTACCTTGAGCTGACTGAAAGGCCCCACAAAAATCACACGCACTGTCTCAACACTATCCAGTGAAATGCTTTGACATTTTCAAAATTAAAACGGCATGAGCAGGCCAAATCTATTTTTGTAGAAGTCAGATCTAAAATATGGGTTCTTAACAGAACTGCTCCAAAAATCTATTATTTTAATTGAAGTCGACACAGCATATTTGGCTTGATTTGGAACATTTCCTGGAAGTTTTAGAAATTTAACGTTGCAGTTATGACTGTAAGAACATGAAAGTAGCTGAAAGTTTACTGATAAATGTAATCCTTGCTTTAGGCACAAAACTCCTCACTAACCAGGGTTGAAATTGATGCCTCCGAACCTACAGAAAACATGGGTAAATTATTTTAATAGTTGCAGATGATGAAAAAAAGACCATGAAGAAAATAATCAGGTTTAGAAAAAATAAATTAAATTTAAATTTTTAAAAATCTCACTTTTAATAAAATAGACTTTTTTGGTAATAAAAAGATAGGAAATAGACACTCTTGAAAAGGGTAATCCCTTAACATGCAATTTTTAATCTAGAAGATAGCAAAAAACCTCCAATAGTATTGCATGCAAGTACAGTTTGGGATACTGCATTTTTCTAAAGTCAACGTTAA
Organism: Tringa tobata; assembly: GCA_033628505.1. Classification (NCBI taxonomy): domain Eukaryota; kingdom Metazoa; phylum Chordata; class Aves; order Charadriiformes; family Scolopacidae; genus Tringa; species Tringa tobata. The sequence goes on along the minus strand of JAHREE010000459.1, from coordinate 4,406,683 downwards.
TTTTCAAATCAAAATAACAAACAAATTAGATAGCAATAGGAAAAGAAAATTGTGCTGCTACAAACTCCTAGTAGAGTCCTTGAGGAACTAGTACCAGTTTTTTTTCTCCTTTAATAAAATAAAATCAATCTTCCTAACATCAGTATCACTGATTCATAGATGACAGTTGTAAAAATTACTTTTCTGATCAATGAATTGAATTTAGCTTTCAAACATCTTGTACCTACCTAAAATGGAATTTTCACAATACAATTGCACAGAAACAGCTGCCCTATTTAAACTCATGATTCACACCACTATAGTTTTCCTTTCTGATCTCGTAACATTTTAGCTTCTGATCTGAACCTGTTTCTATTGTACATTTTTATTGTACTGGCAAGGTTAAAAAAACTTGCAGTGTGAAACTTTCTCTCTGTAAATCCACCAGAAAAATAATGCAAGACAATGATTTCAAGTATGCAGTCACATCAAAGTAAATGCAGGATTAATGGTTTTCATCCCTGCAGAACGTTCAGCTTTTCACAGCAGAAGGAGAAAAAGCTCCTGATACTCTACAGAAATAAAACCTGAGAAAGGATAAAGACAATCATCACCAATGTGCCATTTCTATGATAAGAAGCAAATGGCACAGTCGGTCTACCTGGGACATATTCCTAGTTTTCCAAAAGAGCAATAGAAAATAAAAAGAATGATGATTTCTTCGTTCTATTTGTACACTATCTAAGTTGTGTGCATATACATATGTATTTATATCTATATATCATACTGTATATGAAACCAGACAGTACAAGTGTGGAACTAAAAAAGAAAACAATCCATATGTTATCCTTTTCTTACTTTGCTATAGGATTTCTGAACAAAAAGATCTAACATAGATCCCCTCATATCCTCAAGAAATTCAGTTTTGGATCTGAAAACGGTGGAGCTGCACAATTCTATTTTCAGTCAATGCAGAATAATATAATAGGCATGGGAAAAGGAGGCAAAAGGTGAGCTGGAGGCCCTTAGTCAAGCGTCCCAGCCATTACTGAATCCCCAGTGGCCAAATCCATATCGGATTCAGTTACTGCTGCAGCTTAGAGAGCACTGTCAGCAACTTTTCAACAGAAAGCAAGTCTCTAAATAGACCCCATCACTATGTCACACTTGTCTGCATCGGGTAGAAAAGGGAAATAGCTCCTTCACCCTTGATCAGTGGAAAAGAGTTCACATCTTTTTATCTCAGGTTACAGGGCTGACATTGGAAATATACTGTGCTTTCTATTACTGTGTGCTTCATATTTTCCTTATTGTGCTAAGCAGCTTATTTTTAGCTGTAGTGACTGAACACTGGAAAAGAAGACTTGTTTCTTGACTTGGGTGTTTAAAACAACATTTACGCACTGCAGGTGATGTCCAGCCTTTATTTTAAGAGACCCTTGCAAACAACTATCTAATAAAGTATTTGCATTCTGTAGCTTAAGGCTTGTCTACACACTAAGACTTTACCGTTCAAGTCTGTAGGATTAGTCAAAGCAGCAAGAAATTTGTAAATTGGGTCAAGAATGCTAATTAAGGCATCTTAAATGCTAAAAGAACTTGATCATTCAGCAATGCTGGAGAGGTTAGACCAGCGTTCACATATTTTCCAGTAAATTTGCGGGAGACTTAGGGCTAGACTCAGGCTGCTTGACTTAGGCGTCCAACTGTAAACCACCCAGACCAAAGAAGCCTCCCAACTTGCTTGCTGAGAGCTTGGCTGAGCTGTCCTCTGGCTGCTGTGAGAAAGTGGTGGCTGCTGGCCAGATCTCCTCCTCTGGGATGGAGAGGCTGAGTGGGAGGGCTGGCAGACAGAGGATGGAGATATGGCCTCGCGCATCAACCAACAGCGCAAGGACAGCAGGAGGAAAATGCTTCCAGTGGAGCAGAGGCTTAGCAAACTGGTGCTCCTGCTTGGTGCAGGGGTAAGGACCCAGAAAAGCACTCGGATTCCCTGTGGAGGAATGGGGTGTTCTTGCCATCTTCGTGGCTGTGAAATCAGTCACTGAAAGATCTTTTCTTTTTTTTTTTTTCTGAGTCTGCCTAGCTGCAACTGCCTTTTTTCCCCACCCACATGCAGTTTTCTTTCCAAACTGATGCCTTTCATCAGATGAAAGTTTGTAGAGGAGATTCAGAGATATAAAAAACTGTGATGCTTTAAATGGATTTCAAAATGTCCTAGTCTGATATACCCAGTGAACGGTATCTTTCCTCTGCAAGTCTACCTGAGATGCTGTTAGCCCTTCAGGGTTTATATATTAATGGGATCTCCAAAGAGGCAAGGAATTGGGATTGTCAAAATGAGCTTGCACTTGTTTTGTGACATCAGGTAGACAAGTTTCTGCCTGGTCCAAGTCAAGCTAACCCTTGAGGATAATGTCATGTATTTGAAGAGGTTCTTTTTTATGCTGATTATCATCACAGAAAAATATAATCCAGGGGTCTGAGTTTTTCAGTACCCCTGTAAAAGGTTTTTTTTTCTGCAAATAGTAAGAGACCTGTTAAAACTTTCTATGTATTTCCCGTTCAAGCTCTGGTCAGATATTATTTCTTCCAAGCATGAATTCTATCACCAAAGGATGCAAGTCTTTCCACAAAAAAAGACATATATAGCACTTGGGAAGCACAGAAATATCAAAATATTTCCCAGTAAATAGCTGTTCTGTTCTCAAGCACAATAATTTAGGAGTACAGGGAGGAAAAAACCCAGGAGGCTTCTTGGCTGAGGCTGTTATCGAGATTTAAAATTATAATAATGGGAATCTATTTTTAATAAACTGCTGCTGCAATGTTTGTTGCAGTTAAGAATAATTGTTATGATAACTCAATTTGTGGTTAATATTTTTTAAAACAGAAAAGAGAAACATTATTATAAAACTTTTTCAACTGCTACAGTTATCTTCCAGTTTTTTCAACCGCTACAGTTATCTTCCAGTTTTTTGCATTGCAGACTCTTTAATGGCACAGTGGGAGGTAGGAAGAAAGTATATTTCTTTCCAGTTTTTGTCCACCTAGATTCTGAATGGAAGATTTGAATGACAACTTTAGAGTATGAAGGACTGACTCCTTTGTCAACCTCCCAGGTAAACTTTGGGTAACAATTGTTGAAATTTCTGAATATAAATAGGAAAAAATGCCCCACTTTTGATCTGGAAGGACCTGTATACCATTGAGATGATTTCCCAGTATGCCTATTCTTTGAGGATCTGAACTTGCTAACCATGTGTTTAAAATACTGCTGTGCTAACTCTACTGCTACAATTTTCTCCTTTAATGTGGCTCCTGGGGAACATGACTATTCTGATGGCTTACTAAGAAATGTCACCATCTGCAGTGGGTCAGCTTCAAGGCCTGGGCAGATTAGGTCTGACAGCTCTGTGAAGTCCACAAAAACCCATGTGCAGGTCTGCATCCACTCTTTCACTTTTTGCAAGCTATGCAGAAGCTGCTGTTAAGCAGCAGTTTCAGTTTGCTTCATGGCTTATAATGTGTTATTATAAAAGGAAAAATAATGATGTTATTGCAGATAATGAAGCAAAACCTACAAGTAGTCTCATCTTTTTCCAAAAATCTGTCTGTGGAGTCACAAGGATCAGAACGCAAAGATCCATAAGACATGTTATCAAAACACTGAATGTGGGAACTAATTAAAAAAATTTCTACTTTCCTGTTCCATTTCCTGCAGCTATGACTTTTGAAAAGTTCAAGAAAAATGCAGCTCCTAATATATTTTTTTACTGAAGAATATTTAATAATATCTTCTCCACAAACGTGAAAATTTTGGCCTGGTGTCAAGACAGTGATGCAGAAAACTTCTACAGCTGCTTGTACAGACAACTAGAAGTAGCCTCATGCTTAAGAAAGCTGATTGATATTCAAGGATCACCTCCTTCAAGCTCTATGAGCAGAAACTCAGGCAAAAATGCCAGGAGGCCTGCATGGATGAACAAGGACGTCCCGGCAAAACTCAAACACAGAAAGGGCGTACACAGATGGTGAAAGCAGGCACAGTTAATCTGGCGGGAATACAGAGACATTGTCCAATTATGCAAAAATGTGGTTAGCAAAGTCAAAGCCCAACTGGAGTTGAATCTGCTCCGGGGATGTCAAAGAGAACAAGAAAAACTGATAGAAGTACATACGTGACAAAAGGAAAGCCAGGGAAAATGTGGCTCTGCTACTGAATGGAGCAGGGGACCTAGTGACACAGGACATGGAAAAGGTTAAGGTACTGAAAGCCTTATTTGCCTCAGTCTTTACTAGCAAGACCAGCCTTCGGGAATCCCAGGTCCAAGAGATTAGTGGAAGAGTCTGGAGCAAGGAAAACTTACCCTTGGTGGACAAGGATCTGCTCAGGGAATACTTAAGCAAACTGGACATATCTAAACTCATGGGCCTTGATGTGATGCACCTACAAGTACTGAGGGAACTGGCAAACATCATTCTGAGGCCACTCTCAATAATCTTTGGTTGATCATGGTGGTTGGGAGAAGTGCCTGAAGACTAGAAGGAAGCAAACGTCACTCTTGTCTTCAAGAAGGACAAGAAGGAGGATCCAAGAGCCCACAGGCCACTCAGCCTCATCTCTGTTTGTGGGAAAGTGATGGAGCAGCTAATCTTGGAAACTCTTTTCAGGCAGATGAAGAAAAAGAAGGTGACCAGGAGTAGTCAGCAAGGATTTAGCAAGGAGGAGTCATGCTTGACCAAACTGATAACCTTCTATGATTAAATGAGTGGCCTGGTACATGAGTGAAAGTCAGTGGATATAGTTTACCTTAGCTTCAGTAAGGCTTTTGACACAGTTTCTTGTAAGATCTTCATCAGGATGATGAATTATGGCCTGGATGAGCAGACAGAAAAGTGAACTGAAAACTGTCTAAACAAGCCAGGTCTAGGGGATGGTGATCAGTGGAACAAAGTCTAGTTGGAGGCCAGTAACTAGAGATGTACCCCAGGGGTAAATACAGGGTCCAATCCTGTTCAACATCTTCACTAACGATCTGGCTGGTGGGGCAGAGCATGCACTCAGCAAGTTTACTGATGGCAAAAAAATGGGAGCAGTGGCTGATATAACCTCATGCACCAGTACATGTTGGGGGCCACCCAGCTTGAAAGCAGCTTCGCAGAAAAGGCAGTGGGTGTTCTGGTGGACATCAAGTTGAACGTAAATCAGCAATGTGCCACTATGACAAAGAAGGCCAGCTGTACCTGGGTTTCAATAGGAGTGTTGCCAGCAGGTCAAGGGAGTTAATGCTTCCCTCAGCATTGGTGAGGCCACACGCAGAGTGCTGTGTCCGGCTCTGGGCTCACCAGTACAAGAGAGATGTGGAGCTACTGGAGAGACTCTAGCTAAGGGCCACTAAGATGATTAAGGGACAGGAGCATCACTCCTGTGAGGAAAGGCTGAGAGATCTGGGACTGTTCAGCCTGGACAAGAGAAGGCTCAGGGCTGGAACTCATCAATGTATACAAATACCTGAAGGGAGGGTGCAGAGAGGACGGAGACAGACTCTTCTCAGTGGTGACCAGTGACAGGACCAGAGGTAATGGGCACAAACTGAAATACAGGAGGCTCTGTCTGAACATTAGGAAACATTTATTTACTGTGAGGGTGACTTAGGACAGGCACCCAGAGAGGTTGTGGAGCTTCCATCCTTGACGATACTCAAAACCCAACTGGACACTGTCCTGGACAACCTACCATACCGTGCTTGAGTAGTGGAGTTAGACCAGATGACCTCCTGAGGTCCCTTTCAACCTCAACCATTCTGTGATTCTGTGATGCAATAACTTCAGCTGAAATGTAGAGATGTATACTACAGTGCACTACATTTGACAGTCTGAATTATAAAAGAATAACCATGCCAAATATCTAGATCATTCTGAAGTCCCAGTGCATGTCTCAGATTCAGTATGCCAAAATCACTTTCCTTATTTACTCTTTATTGTGACATTAGGTATGATTGCTCTATTTTTCTTTACAAAATTATTGTTATTGTTTCATGGAAAAATCCTTGCATTTTTAGCTCCTGTGTCTGAGCTGAATTCATGAAACTGATTCTTATTTCTGTAAATTAAATGTCAGGAAATAGGTGTAGAAATCCAGAAGTCAGAAGCAGTTTTGACTGCTGACCTGAGTGTATATCTGCAGCACCAGCTGACTGCAAGGGAAAAGGTCTATTAGAAGACAGAGCGGGCTTAGAATACAAGACAATCAACTATCATGCATTACTAATTGCAGTGTTAGAGTTGTACGTAATGTGTAGAAGTTCTGAAAAGACAGTCCTAATTTATAGTTAAAGTGCTAGAAATGATCAATTACTAAGCTTGCCTAGACATCTGATGAGCCATCCAAATATAATTCAAGCTGATGGGTTGATCAAATGTTTTGATTCAGTTTCTGAGATTATCACAGCAGAGTGTTGTCAGCCCCCAGAATACAAATCATTGAATCTTGATGACCCCTTTTTCTCCTCCAATGACAAAGCATTTGGGTTCCCTACTCCTAATCATTAACTATCTCAGTTTGGAGCAACCTGAGTTCTCAAATGCTGCCTGTTGGATAAAATATATCAACAGGCTTGACTGCACAGGTACAAAAGACTCCTATGAGATGCCTGGGAAAGCAAGGGAATGATCAGTGACGTGCGTTGGGATGCCATCGAAAACTCACAAGAAGGTCTTCTGAAGGCAAGCCTCAGGTGTTCTAACATTTTGCTTGCTCATACCAAACACTTATGATAGCAACAAACTAAGAAGTAGGTGCTGTAATAGCTCAGTTATGGCTGACAAAGTTCACCACTAAACTCCATCATTACCTTTCTTAAGTAAAGTTGCAGCCTTGTCATTGGATAGGTAAATTTCAAAATGCCCCATTTATCCAAATAACTTTTCTTACAGGCTTTTTGAGACTGTTGAAAATTGTGGGGGATTATTTTGAAAAACAAATTCTACTTATTGCAAACTCCTTTATTGCAACCATAAAGGTTGCAGCAGGTAGCATTACAGAATCACAGAATCTTTATAGTTGGGAGGGACCTTTGAGATCATCAAGTCCAACCAAAAAAAACAACAACCAAAAAAACCCCAAAACCACAACACCAAAACAAAAAAACCCAACAACCCATCACCACAACAATCATCACACCTAACAATCTCAGGCACTAGAGCATGCCCTGAAGTGCCACATCTACACATTTCCTAAATACTTCCAGGGATTGTGACTCCCTAGCCTCCCTGGGCAGCCTGTTGCAGTGCCTGACCACCATCTCAGTAAAGTAATACTTCCTAATATCTAAACCTCCCCTGCTGCAGCTTCATAACATTTGCTCTAGTCCTGTCATTATTCACTTGGGAGGAGTGGCCAACACCCACCTCTCTACAACCTCCTTTCAGGTAGTTGTAGAGGGCAATGAAGTCTCCCCTCAGCCTCCTCTTCTCCAGACTAAACATGCCCAGTTCCCTCAGCCTCTCCTCATAGGACTTATTCTCTAGACCCCTCACCAGCTTGGTGGCTCTCCTCTGGACACGCTCCAGCACTTCAATGTCCTTCCTGTAGTGAGGGGCCCAAAACTGAACACAGTACTCAAGGTGAGGCCTCACCAGTGCTGAATACAGGGGCACGATCACTTCCCTACTCCTGCTGGTGACACTATTCCTGATACAAGCAAGGATGCTGTTGGCCTTCTTGGCCACCTGGGCACACTGCTGGCTCATGTTAAGCCGGCTGTCCACCAACACCCCCAGGTCCTTTTCTGCTGGACAACTTTCCAGCCACTCTTCCCCAAGCCTGTAGCGTTGCCTGGGATTGTTGTGACCGAAATGCAGGACCTGGCACTTGGCCTTATTAAACCTCATCCCATTGGCCTTGGCCTATTGATCCAATCTGTCCAGGTCCCTCTGTAGAGCCTTCCTACCCTCAAGCAGATCAACACTCCCACCTAGTTTGATGTCATCTGCAGACTTGCTGAGGGTGCACTCAATCCCCTCATCCAGATCAACAATAAAGATATTAAACAAGACTGGCTCCAAAACTGAGCCCTGAGGGACACCATTGGTGACTGGTTGCCAACCAGATTTCACCCCATTAAACACAGCTCTCTGGGCACTGCCATCCAGCCAGTTTTTTACAGAGTGAAGAGTACTGTTTTGGGCAGTTTGAAAAGTGAGATCAGAAATTAGGAAGGAAGAGGCATAAGTTATTGAGAGTGACATTGTACAAGAAAGAAATTGAGTTGGGGGAGAAGAAAAGCAAAGCACCATGAGAACAGGAAAAAGTTATTTTGAAAGAAAAGTTTGACTTTGAGGAAGAATAAAGATGTACTAAAGCAGCACAGTCAGGGTTTCCTCTCAGATGTTCCCACCTACTTAATCTAAATACCTTAACTATTTTATTTCTTCTCCATGTTCCCAAATGTAGAGTTACTTTGATTAATTGTATTTGAATTATTAATTACTTCCACAGAATTTCTGAAGTGATGGGTGAAAAAAGAAAGATGCCCCATAGGTCTTTCCTCACTGATTTGAACACTAAAAATATTGGTCTGTCTGCTAGTACTGAAAATTCTTTCTGCCCGTTAGTTTTGTTTAAAGCTCTTCATAAAGTAACCTTTAATAACATATCATTCAATACTTAAGGACAAACATTCAAGTTGCTCCACTGGAACATTCAATTTTTTTCAAGGTACTGAAGCTAGTTATTAATTTCATAATACATTTAATTTCCTTACTGCAAAGGAAAGCTAAAGTCAATCAAGAAAAGCAGGTACAAATTCAAGCCATTTAAACTAACAGAGCTAAAGATGGCTACAAATCTGTAATTCACTGGAGAGGCTCTGATGATGTTCCAACCCCACAAGCTTTTAACTCAAGCTCAGCAACCAAATTTTGGTGCTGTATACCCTCAAGAAAATCAGCTTTATATGGAATATATTAGAATATTTCCAAATACTAAATATGCATAAATAATGTATTTGGAACATGAAAGGAAGAGAGCAAGCTATTTGTTAAAGAAATGATAAAAATGTTTGTTGACTGACTGGAAGGAGAGGGTTGCAATTTTGACTTAGCTGTGAATGCAGATGCTTCCCTTTAGCAGAGAAAGTACAAATATTTATCTTACTTTTTTCTGAGCTAGAAATGAAAATTATTTCTATCTTTATCTATTTCTACAGTTCCTGGGTTTGTGGTTCTACTCTGTGACTACATATAAATCAGTCATTTCTTTCACTATTTTATTTCCTACTTATTTTCCCTCTTATCTCTCTGTATGATACACTAATTTCCTGCCTTGTCTATTTTAACTTCCTACCTTATGTATGGTGTTTTTCTATCCCATGTTCTTTTAGCTTTCTTTCACAAAATCCTTTATGCTTTTTTTTCCGTGTCAGGTCCTGCTTTTGAATGACCTTCCTGATACCACTGGCTGTCTTCCATTTCTCTGTACTCACAACAACTAGTTTTCCATTTATGGTGGATATTAGTCAAAAGACTGTGGTTTATTCCTTACTCTTTTTTACATAGATAAGCACTACTGATTATTTTCTGTGTATATAACTTATACTTTATATAAGTAGCCCCACCCACCGGCAAATCTATATACTAATTAAAAATGAAATAAAATAAAATAAATCATGTTTTCAGAAAAAGTACACAAATATAAGTGTGCTCTTTCCCAATTTGAATCCTCCTCCAGTATGTCACATCATGTATTCTGTAACAAAGAGTGACAAATCTTCAGAGAATATTTTATCATGTATTTGAACTCAGAGTATCACAAATAATCTACCTATGCTATTGCGCACTAGAGTATCAATAGAAGGAAAATTCTTTGTGAACAGGAAATTTGACTGAGCCCAACAGATCATGTCCCTCAGGCACTTTGAGACAGTAAGAAGTTGGAGCGGGTTTAAACTTGTCTGAAGGTAGAAGGCTCCATATCCCTTGACCTATTTCCCTGTCTTCATTTTCTCCATTTTTAATTCTCCCCCATTTAGATAATCCTATCTCAATATCAGGAGATGTCAAAGAGAGAGTACAACAGCTCAAGAACATCACCAAAGGGTTATTACATCTTTGACAAGCTACAAGGCAGAAGGGATAGTACATCTTCTACAATCTGTCTTTATGAACTGTTCTGATAGCAAACCTTTGCTCTTAAGCACAAAGTATTGCTGCAAGACGTGCTTTATTAGTGTGTGGTTTGAGTTGGAGATGGGCTTATGTACCCCATATGGTCTTATTTATCCCAGGAGAGTCTACTGCCTGATGGCTACAGCTGTAGAAGAATGCACTTGATAGCCTAGGATAGTCCCTGTCTGCTCCTAGATTTCCAAGTTGCTCATTTTTCTCCATATGGGAGAATATACTCAAATGCTATGTTAGCCGGGATAGAAAGCAATTATCTCTGTAAGTAGTGACAGGATATATTGTGCACCTACTTTCTTCCTTGTAATATGCCCTCTCCTGTTACCCAGCCTAGCTATGGGGTGAAATGCTCACCCCCAAGGACCAAAATGTTACCTCTAATGTCTCACCTGGCCGATGTGCCTTTGGAACTGCCATGTTCATCACTCGCCCTCCATCCTGAGGTTTGGGGGGGGATGCGGTGAACCTGCAAATCCCCGACTCTGACGGCGTGCTTGAGGTCAGGCTGTCTGTGTAGTCATTAGTCCCTGCCGTGAGCTGCTCCGACGATGTGTCTGATATGAAGCATTCTGTAATGGTGAACTTGGCATGTCTCAGCTGCTCTTCCATTTTTGCATGCTCATACGCTCTCGCTAGCTCTTCATATGTTGAGGAGGCACTTTCTGTGGAGACCATGCTGCTTCTTGCTCGATCTAAACATCAGAAATATAAATAATGGGAGAAAGAAAACATCTGCACAAGCCTTTTTGGAAGAAAAGATATGAACACGATAGTATTTCTTAATAAAAGCAGAGCCCTTGACATTATCAAGGTAATATAAATGAGTCTGCTTCACTTTAAATATCTGTACAATTTTTAGTTTAGTCAGTAACTTGATAATTACAGATAATCTAAACTGAAGTCTTATTCTTCTAGCAGCATTTTGTGGCCTAGCAGTAAATTCATGGTTTAGAAGAAATAACCTTTAATGCATAAAAAAGGTTACCTTTTTTTTTTTACAAAAAATAATTTCTCTAAAAGTTAGTTGCCTTAAAAATGTTAGAAACCCCCAAAACAGATTTAGCAAAATGAGGAACAACTTATTTACATTATCTTTTTATTGCATCTTAAAAATATTTCTGTGAGGTGATGTCTCTGTGAGAAAGGATAATTTTTCTGTACCTGTTACAATCATATCTTTTTGTTTTTTGGAGAAAACTCTCAGGAAAAAGGTCAAATATAAAGGCAGAGTCTCTCAGGCATTGTCCCTGACTGTCTCAGACACAGGCAAAGTACTAATTTCATACAGAACAAAGGTCTTAAGAAAGCAATATTGGTTACTAGGTACCAGTCTGCAGTAATTCAGGTGCTTTTTTTCAATGCTGCTGAAGCTAATGGGGGCTTCATATTTGACACAGGGACTATTATGACCTACAGGCTGTTCTTCTCTGCTGATGAGTTTCTGAGAATATCAATATTTCTTAAACAAGCACTATTATTGAAGATGTAAATGGCTATTGACACATTAAAAAGCATTCTGGAAATGCACCGCTCATTTCTGTGGGGAGAAATCACTGGTGTGTTGTACCCATCGCATTTCCAGTGGGCTGGAAGAGCAGAGGACTGTCAAAGGTTCCTTGGGCAGAAGTCATGTTTCAGTCTGTACAATTTCAGATATTACTGGTGATGCTCAATAAACAGGCACAATATAATAGCTAATTCATAAAAATGGGACTCCTATAGCAGCCAGAGGCAACTATGTTGTTATTGCAAATCTTTATCTTTTTTATTGTGTGCTAGGTTCCTTGCATCAGTTTTCATCGTGCCTAAAGAACAACACTCCTGCCACTTGTAAATAGGACCATGCATTATTTAAAATGACAAGTACTTCTACAATATGCCATAACTTGCTCAAGATTGTGAGCTGGCCAGAATTTAAACAATTGTTTTGGTTTGGTTTACTTTGTTTTCTTTTTCTACAGGAAACATCATTCTGTTTTTCACATTTGATTTGTAAATCAGACCAAAATAATGTCTTTCCAAATTTCTGATGAACTGGAAATTCCTGGAAGGCTGCAGTGTCTGTAAATATGACAGTCATGCGAAGGTCCCGGTTTGGACCATAAAGGTCAAGACCTGCAGCTTCCCACAGCCCATGCTCTGGGGAGACTATTCCAGGAAGAATCTGCTTGAACACCTACTTTAGATGTGATGAAAGTTCATCCAAGCCCAGAGTGAACTTCATGAACCTAGATTCATCAGAAAATTTCTGATGGACTCCAGTTAGAACATTTGAACTTAGTTACAAATATTAACTGTTGCAACACATTTCTCCTAAGCTTAAAAGGTACTGCTTTGTAAACCTGAAATTATTTTGATAAGAAGTGCTAAATTCTTCCAACTGCATCAACTAGATTAAGAAATCTTATCTCCATACTGGAAATGTGGAAATGTGAACATTAGTTCAATTGATTCTTGAACATATATATAATTTGGCTATATCTAATATAATGATTTGGAAATTTTAAACTTCTGAAGTACTCAAGATTAAACTGACGTTATTCTTTTCCCAGAAACCAAGTGCATAATGGAGTTACATTTTGGCACAAGAAAACCTTTCTTGAGCATGATCTAAAGCTTTCTATCCCTTACATAGGGGATGTGTAGCCATATTAAAACATAGATTATGAAGTCTGGCTACAAAAGTGTACGTAGTTTGTCTATTAAACCATACAGTAAATGAATTCTCTGCACTTTGCCACATACATTGGAAAACATCCTTGGGTGACAAGACGTTGGAACATATGCAAGTGAACCTGAAATCTGGAATGTCTACAAAAAGGGTATTAATGGCAGTTATTAACTGCTATTAATATTTGTATTTATATAGCTGTTAGAGTTAATCCTTAAAGCTTTATGATAATTCTACCTGAAGAAATCAGAATTAAGTTTGTCAGATGTCTGGACATATCTATTGAGTGCCATTACGCAATGGAGACAACATAGGGGTCTGCAAACTTAGGAGGTTGAATTGTGAAAAGGTGAGAACTCTAGCCTATAAATTACTGGATGTAAGGGAATTCAGATGTTTGTTCTTATAAAAAGAATAAAAACAGTCATACAGGTTTTCACGGTGAAAGTCACACCTAGTGCTTTGTAGCTCTAATGCATCGCTTTTTCATGTGACAAACACTTTTCCCCCGAAATCACGATAGAAGGTAGGCAATTCCTTCTGACGAGTCCAGAGTTAGACTGGATTCACTTCTGCCAGGCATTCCTTTGAATAGTACTTTATCTTTCGTCATATTTAACTTTTATTAGATTTGCTTCGTGACTATTCTTCTGCTTAATCATTTACTCATTTATTTGTCTTTTTTTTTTTTGTCACTTGTTCAGTGTAAGGCAGAGAGGAAAGTTGTGGGTTTTTTCAGTTACAATTGTATTTATAATGTGAAGACATCAAGAAGAGATGAAGACTGCAGGCAGAATATGCATTCAGTGTCTCCCCACTTACCATCTAGAGGAATAAAGCATATGCTTGTTTCTCAAGAAAATCGGTGCTAGCTGCTGCAGTATTCAGTGATATTAATGGATTTTGACTTTGACTCCAATTCCAGATTTTTTTCCTCTCATTTTTTCTGCTTAGAACAAACTGTATGAAGATATTACATGAATGGGGAAAGGAAAATACTAACCTCAGTACAGCTCAAACTTTAAAACCATTCCACCTATGACTGAGGCATATTCTTGGTTGCTAATACTGCCCCTTCCTGGTCAATGCCATTTCATGCAGCAAACTCTCCTACTTTTTCCTTCAGATACAGGAAGTACAATGCTTCAGCTACAGGAAAAACTACCACCATGTCTTTCAGAGGACTCCAGTATGCATGTGTGGCATGAGAAACCACAGACACAATATTTGTTATCATTAGCACTATATGCATTTGTGGCATCCCTTATAAATAGCCTACAGAAAAACACCTTAGCAAGGAAAAAATAATGACACCTAAGCACCCAGTGAAGTATTTCAAGGCCTGAGAAGGTTACTGCAGCTACTGCTGTCTCGTTTTCCCAGCTCAGCCCTGCAGAGAGCCCCATACCTGTGTCCTGCGAGGGGCTGACGCTGTAGCTGTCGCTTTCCTTGTCCACTGACCCTGCTGGCCTGGGGGTGGGCAGCCTCCAGTCTGTGGTGAGGGTATGAGCTGATATGGTAGGGTGAGGTCTGTTGAGGGTCCACTGGCTAGCGTAGCGGTTGCGAGCTGTGGGTCCGGTTTTGGCACTCCTCCTTGTGGTAGGATCTGTGATGGATAACAGAGAGGGTCTTTGCTGCCAGGCTCTTGAATTGACAAGGAAACAAGCCCTGTCAGAAGGGGATGGCCACTGAAATCGTGTTGGTTTAAAAAAACCTACTCACCATTTTTGGTGGGTAAAAAAAAAAATGGTGATATTGCTGCTCGTTACCAAATTGCTAATACTTTTTTGAAATACCCTTTTTCTAATGAAACCATATATTTTCAAAAGGGTGCAGCTGAAGAGCTGAGACCCCTCCCAATCTCCCATCGACACATTCATTATCCTTTTACTCCAACACAAGCAATTCTCCAGTACCAAAACCACATTGAGATGTGAAAAAGCACAAGGGCAGTAGATTTGGTCAGGGATTTCACACCACATCTCAACTGGAATCTAAGGTAAATTATCAGCATAGATGTACCCTCAGAAACAACCTACACCATGAACCTGCTCTCAGCTTGTAAAAATGTGCTTAGAAATGTGGTGATATAATTCCTATTTTAGACATTTTACTAATACTTTTACTATATTACTGTATTAATCAGCTACAAATTCTCTATTGTTTTTAACAAGTAGCCAAGACATAAAACATAACCTGTAATTATGCCATCAGAGTTTCTCTAGGGACAGGTTCATGAAGATTTGACTGTTTTAAAAATTTAGCAAATAAATACAATATCTTCAAAAATAATCTGCTACTTGTTTAAGGTCAGCAATGTTTTATTTTTTATTATCCTAAAAATAATATGGTGACCAAGGGAGTAAAAGTGAACTGTGCACCAAAACTGACCTCATTATTTTGTTAATAAATTGTTCTTCTGTAAAAGCAAGGCTTGTACTCCCTAACAAAGCAGGTGGAATAGAAAAATCATTATGTGGCAAACACAAAGTGACTAAATCAGCACTGAAGGATTTCTCTTCAAAGCTTCTGAAAGAATATTACTAACAATAGAGAGAAAGGGTATTAGAAATGAAAAATTCAGATCTATTCAAAAGTTCTTTGACATTCAAATAGTGAAGCTGTCACTCTTTGAGGTAAGAGACTTTAGCAGAAGCAATTTAAAGAAAAAAAAAAACAATACCTAGATAATGACTCTGAGTGTTGCTTCTGCCTAAGCATTCTTACCGCAAAAGTAAGAATTTGTACTCCTCTGCTTCAAAGAAACAAGGTATTTATTTACAAATACCAACTATGATCTGATCTCCTATTACACATCTTCCCCTTACAGCAGTGGAAAAATATGAACCCGGTGCCATTGATAACTGATCCTCCTAATAGTGCAACGCGTAGCTGCCTCACATGGATAACATCCAAAACCACACTTGTCATGACATGACCAGCCTGTCAGTGTTGGTACCAGCTGTGGAAAGTTGGCACGTGGCTGCCGTATAGCCAGAAGAGCGCCTCGTGTCTCCTTCGAGGGAAGACATGAAGGACAGAAAGAGAATGCTGGTGGGAAACCTCTCAGCACGGTGCTGGATCTGGAGAAGAGAAGGCTCAGGGGTATCTCATTGATGTATATAAATACCTGAAGGGAAGGTGCAAAGAGGATGGAGCCAGGCTGTTCTCAGTGGTGCCCAGTGACAGGACCAGAGGCAATGGCCACAAGGTGAAACATGGGAGCTTTCCTCTGAGCATGAGGAAATGCTGTCCTGTCAGGGTGGCTGAGCACTGGCACAGGTTTCCCAGGGAGGCGGTGGAGTCACCATCCTTTGAGATATTCAAAAGTCGTCTGGGTATGGCCCTGGGCAATTGGCTCTAGCTGACCTTGCTTTAAGAGGAGGGGTTGGACTAGCCAGTACCCGGAGGTCCCTTCCAACCTCAACTGTTCTCTGATCCCGTGACTCAGTAGGCTTTCGTCAGCAATTTGAAGGAGGCGAGAGAGCCTGCTGCCAGCACGCAGGAGGTCAGCGCTCGTCCTGCTGAGCATGTGCTGAGCAGTATCTCTGCCCCAGCTGTGCTGCGCCTGCATAAAGGACTCTGTGGCAGAGACACAGCAAGCTCCAGAGCTGCCTGTGTGGTGGAAAACAGCACACATCTGCTGCCCCGGTTGTTAAGCCAGTTCTGCTGCCATAGGCTGAAACACAACTGTGGATAGCCAAGGTGAACAAGGCAAAGGAGCATACCTATCTATAAATAAATACAAAAGAACTAGAGGACAACTTAAGAAGTGCTGTAAGGGAATATTTGTCAATCGGTGAGTGGGAGTGTGCTCAAGTGGGAGGATCCACAATCTCTGAGCCGCTCAGCTGGGCACTGCTCCCTTCTTCACAGAAAAAGTTGTGGGTCTAGACAAAATCTCATAGCCCAGTCTCTATCAAAGCTGTATTAGTGTCTTAAATCCAGAGAACACCGCCTAAAAGTCTTTGACCCAGTCCTGTCCATGGCTGCAATCAGATTTTTACTGCATAATAGAAGTGATGATGGATTTCTGTTTCCAAAGCTGAGCTGGACAAAGATCATACTCTCATACAAGAGTAAAAGCCAAGTTTAATTTGAAGGAAGTCTCTCCCTGACTTCAGTGGAATGAAGAACATAACTGCACACAAAAAAGGGGATTAGGTATGGAGGGTGCTGGTGCTATAAAATGCTGTGGTATGATACCGGCATGCAATTTTGGGGTGATGCCTCTTTCCTTATTAGAAAAAGCAGCGTCCGTTGTTTACTTAGATGATCTTACTGTTTACTTAGAACATGACAAAAGTTATTTTTCCTCTTAGTGAGCAGGCTAGACAGCATGTACATGAAATAAAGGAGCAATACAAGACTGGTACCAGAAAGAAAACAAATATCATATTTTGACACTTCTAATTCAAATGCTATGACTCCTCATATCTAAAAAATGGTGTTACTAATCTAGTTCTCGAGAAATAACTAATCATATCTTAGAACTGTCAGAGTTAGAAAAGCAGCAAGGTCAGGACTAGAACAGCTATCATTTATAAAGACACTTTATAATGGAAATGGGGATGAAATGAAGATTTTTCAAATAAGTTGCATTCTAGCAACTGAGTTTTCAGCATTTTTGTTGACTGAACTCACCAAGTAAACAAATTCTGAAACAGTCAGGAGACAGAACTAATCCAAGAGATTTGCACACTGCTAGGGAACTACACTTTGGTAATATTCCTAATTCATAACTATTCCTTCAATACTTTAAATGGATTTTCTTTTCCATTTACATGGATATGGAACACATTCATGAGAGAAATAAGAAGAAGGAATTGCAGCAGTATATTAATTTATGACAGTATTTTAATCACTACAAGAATAAGTCAGCATGAATATATCTGGGAATAGTAATTTACCATAATTACTAAAACTGGAAATACAACTTTCTCAGAAAAGCAATAATGAGAAATGTATTTCTTGCGTGATGGAGAGGTAAGGAGGGAAGATGTATTTTGAAATACAATAAAGATTGATCACCAAGAAAAAATATATTAGACATTAAAAGCCATTAAGCTAATTTACCCAATAAATTCTAGAAATTAAAATCTAGTATGCATTTAGTTTAATGAAAGCCAGGTATGAATTATTTCAAATTACACTTACATTTCAGATGCATATGTAATTTTTACCATACTGAATCACTAAAAGAAATTGTATAAGAAATGTTCTCTGCTGACCTAAATAGATCTCTCTCAACTTTCAGACTGAAGAAAAAAACCCCATGAGGATGCAAATGCACAGTATTCATTTTCTTATAGCTTTCTCCTCTCCAGATAACATATTCTCTTATATGCTTACTTGTTCCTGGCCGGGCATCAGAAACATCCACCAGTGGTCCTGTAGCTTGTGATACAGACTGGTAATGTACTGTGTGGGTGACAGTCAGTGACTTCTGCTTGGATGTCTCTCCAAAGTCAGCATCAGTGAGCAGAACCGTTGATCTGTCATCTGCAAGTAAAAGAAAAACACATCAGACAGTGAGTAACAAATTTTGTGTTTGCCTTCATAAGAGCTTCACAGCAAGTCCCCAGGCTTCTTTCCAGCTGGGCATCACCACTGACAGTGGCAGCTCCCTCTTCTCTGCAGGGCTGAAGATGGCTTTGCAGTCTGTACCAAAGATTGGGAGCCTCTGAGTTTCATTTCAAAGCTCATCCAAAACTAAAGAATAAGTGGAGTTTTCATGTCTGTCTTTGTGATTTCAACTTAGAGATGTGCTACTGAGACAGACTATTAAGCTTCCTTCCAAAAAGCTAAATTGTGTGTAATTATTTTTGACCCTAATTCCTTCTCTCACATCTTTTGAACACTGCCCTCTCCCCCTTCATTTTCAGAAAACTCAGCTGAGCTTTTGAACAACATATTCAATTTATTTATTTTTATAAACATAATTAGTAATGTCCTCGGTGAAATCACCCATGCCTTCCCAAAAGGAGGTCATTAGGTAATGTTGCTTACTAACCCTCTACCAGTCAGCTTTTTCTCCAGAGACAGAATATTGCAGAAGGGATGGCCATGACCCAAGACTGTTCTTAGGGAGCTGCTTATTTTTAAGCATGTGGGTACCATAGTGAAGACAATGGAAATATATTTGGAGGGCATCTAAGCATCCTTAAGTCCAGTGCTTTGCTGTTCTGGAAGCAAAGGGCTAAGTCCTACCAGCTCTCTTTGCACCAAACCTCACTACTGTAGAGTGGAAAAAGAAGCTTTAGAGACCTTTATGACAATCATATAAGTTTCTCTTAACATAGTCAGTCTGGCTGACTGTGGGCTTTCCTGCAGCTGCAAAGAAAGGTGTGAGGTGAAGTCTGACCTTGGGAAGGATTGGAAGAAAAAGGTGAGCTCTGACCTTTACTGCTCTATGGTTCTGCTGCCTATTGCTTCCCTATGGGGAAGCATACATTCACTGAAATTCTACACAAATCTTGATCTCTGCAGAAAGTCAGTGCTATACAGCACTTTTTAAAAATTTGTTTTTCAGTTGTGATCTCTGTATTGTATTTATTTCACTCCAAAAAGGAATCTGGTACACTTGATCAAGGAAGGTTTAACAGCAATAAATCTTCCACTGACTTTGTGCTCACAGAACAACTATTTGCATGCTATCAGACTTTCATTTCCATTCTTTACAGTCTTCTTATCCATTCATAATAGTAATAAAAGCCACAAGAAGTTCTTTGCTATCTTATGCTATATAGCTTTGTAATGTATTTCTAAGTGGACTGGCAGCAGTGGGGCTTCTGTGCATTTACTAGTCAGCAAAGGTTGATCCACCTCTTCTAAGCATTCCTGGTTTTTTGGGTTTTTTTAACTTGACAAGAGACCATTAAGGCAAACAGTTCTGCACAATAACATAAGCAGCATTTTTTACCCAAAGAAGGCCATAAATAGAATGAGCATTATGAAATCAAATTATTCTGTCTCTGGCAAAAGATGAGCACTTATTCAGGTTGGGAATAAAGCCTCTTGGCAGTAAACTATGTCAAAGGCTGCCAAAGTGCCTGCTTATTCTGAGTACTTTGTGGAGAGCTGGCTATTACCAAGGGACTGATCGCATTGTTACAGTTAAGGCACTAACAGTAATTCCACTCTAACCCCTTATTGCTCAGCAACTATAATTCAAAAGTAAAAGCTGTCTTTAGAATGAAGCTTGGCACAAAAGACTGCATCACAGAGGCAAACTTCAGGAAGCTCAAATCAGGATTAAAAAAAGCCTGTATTTCAGGTAAGGCATAGGTCTCATTCTCAAATCTGCAGCACAAACTCTGAAATGTCCTGAGTCCACCTCCTCGTGCCAGACTGACAGCAAGTGTGACAGAGTACGGGGTTAAAGCAGCTCATCCCTCCCCAGTGTGGGCATGGACAGGAGTTCCAGAGATGCTGTTCCCACCTTGCAGAGCTTTCCTCTCCGGCCACACTGTCCCTGGGATACTATTACATTCTCAGCCATCACAGGCTTCTGATCCAAAAAAGTTGGAAGTGTAACAAGATTAGTTATTCTGGAGGGTCTTGGCATAGTGTGTACCTATACAGTCACGAGATCAGATTGTATTTTTATTCTGTTGAGATTTCAAACATCTTGTGTTTAAATTATTTTGAGGAAAACTCTGACAACAAAAAATTCTGTTTTTCATGACAGTTCAGCTATGTGCCAGTCACATTTCTGTTGTGTGAAACAGTTTAGATTTGAATTTTGCATAGATAAATAAAAGCTGAAAACTGATCAAAATGTTGAAATGCCATTTGCTATGAACAGGTGGATACAATATGCAACGTGTAAATTTTAGAAGCTGGCTGTTGCAAATCTTCAAATACTAATGTTGTAGTTTCAGAATTTCGTTTTCCTTATATGTAGTGTCAGTAATCCACCCATCTAGTCAAAGCCAAAAGATAAATCAAAATGAAAATCATAAAACTGTCAGTCTTCATTTACATTTTCTTCAAGTGTCTCTTTCCACGAGCTTCATTTTCCTAATGTCCTGCATTATTTTAAATAATGTAGAGAGATTACTTAAAGTGAGAAATGATTCAAAGGGGAGAAAAAAATAATCAGTTCAGTTACCAAATGTGGCAAGTTAATTTGTAGCTCTTTTTTCTTGATGTGTGCAGTGGGGAAGAGGTATGGGGTAAAGGAAGTCTGTTACATTAACCAATGAAAAGAAGCCCAATAAGAGTTTACCAATGGTCTCCATTGTGTCTCTCTCCTCAATCAGAAGCTGTGCTCTGGGAATGTCTATGTGCATCCTCAGTGTTTGCTGCTGCTTATTAAGTGTATCTGACGTCCTGGTGTTCTTGCTAAAAAAAAAAGAGAAGCAAAGACATTAATGTTAGGCCTAAATTAAAAGATACTTGCAAGCTTCCTCATTTTTAATCTGTCCAGCTGAACCAAAAACATAATATAACCATAACCAGCAAAATACTCATACATCTTATTTTTCCCTCTTCAGAACAAGCGTGTGGTATTAATTTATTGCACATGACAAGTAGATGAATGCAGTGTTGAGGGAATTGATCTATTCTTTACCAGTAGGGATGTCCTGAAAATTTCACATAGTTTTCTTCAAGTGTTGTCATATAATGAAATCAGTAACAACACTTTGCAAGATGGACCTTTTCTTTCATTCCTCATGAATATGAGTAAAAAGAAACATGGCTGATCAAACAGGTCGGTAGGAAAATGACTCTTGAGTAATTTCTAATTTTTTTTAACTTTTCATTATTTTTCATTAGATAAATTCCAAATATCACTATAATTGATAAATGAAAAAGCAAAATAATAACTAGGGATTCTATTAATACATTGCATAAAATAAATAAAGGTTTTAGTCCCATTGATGTTCCAAGATTAAAATTGTAAATCTTGTTTACTTTCATGGATTATTTCTAATTGATTGATGCAATATTCTAAAAAAGAACATAAACCAATTATTCTATCATCATGTAAATTGAAACAATTTCATTTTGAAGTTTGTGTACCAGAAAATGACTTCTTAAATGAGCTGTCTACCAAAAGCAAATGAAAATGAATAGTAAAGCTGAGTCCCACAATCATTTCTAGTACAGAGCTTGCACGAAGAAATCTTCAGACTGCACTAAAAATCCAGGAACTTTTTGCCCTTTTGGTTGTAATTACTCTTTGGAGGAGAGGAAATATTTGCAAATACTTCTTTACACAGGGAGTCTGAGGAAAATTAAGACAAATCAGCCAGTAGTGTGATCCAAGTGCTCACACTTCAAAGAGCTTTAAAATCCAAGTGGAGCCTCATTTTCTAGTGTAAAATAGCTGTAGATCACTCAGTCTAATTCTCCTGTGGCAATGAATTATTGTTGTTAATGGAATCAGCAAAGGACTATTAAGCTGCTTGATGATAAGTTCACTTCTTGTCTGAGTGAGAGCCTCTACATAGGAGATTAATGTGTGCTGAGCCTACCTCTCTAGACAATTTGCCTTAACTTCCTGCTGTGTCTCCAGGTGAACAAGACCTAACTATTGCAGGTTTGGAGGTTTTCCTAGAGTCTTTTTTAGGAGGAATTTCCTTGTCATGTGGTTGGTGATTCTGCTCCAAGTTCGAGTGAGATCTGCAAGGCACATAGGTACACCTCTCTGCTTGATTGTCACCTTCTGGCTTTACCTGCTCTTGTGATCCCTTGCATTAACACTATCTATGTATCTCAAACTTCAACATTTCTGCCTCTACCTAGGTGGTACTGTTGCCATCATGTACAAATGTATAGCTGAAACGCATTCAAACAGCCTACAACTGGTGCCTCATTTAATCATTATGGAAGCAAAATATCAGGAGAGCTACCCAAGGGTTGCCAGGCTTTTCTGCATATATAATCAGTGGAGAACAGTAGTCACAGCGTTTTATTAAGCACATAAATTTTCAAAGACATTTAGGATCCTAAAATGCAGATAAATCCCACACTGACATTCTCAAAGTCTCTGCAAAGTCTCTGCATAGATTAGATGCCACGTTCCTATTGGTTTCCACTCAAGTTTATGAAATGTTAAGAGAATCAGAGAATAATACATCATCCGCATGCCAAATATGCTTGAATACTTGCCCTTGAAAGTCAGACTACTTTGGGCTTGTCCAAGATCATAGACCAAACCTGTGATCAAGTAGGAAATTGAATTTCTGAGATCCAATTTCAATTAATAATCAATAATCCAATAGTTACTGGATACATGCAGTCAGATACATATAGAATCTGTGCAATACATAATTGAGTATAATAAATGTATCACTGCACCCCTCCTCCGCTCATCAGGGAGTCAGGAGACAAAGGGATCAAATAAAACATCTTCCTCAGAGAATGCAGACCCCAGAATCCAAGTGAGAGCTAGAAGTTCTTCTGCAGTATGAACACTCTATATTCCTACTATTGCAAATTACCTAACCACATAGAAAGCATTGTTTGGACCACAGGGAGCAGGCGGACAGTTCCCCAGGTTTGCAGTTACATTGCTCCCCTGCCAAGAGAGAAATCTAAATCCCATTCTTGACTCCAGGTATTGCTTTATGCAAAATGCATGTAAGGTCCTTCAAGGCAAAACTGGAACCCAGGCCTCTCTATATTCAGAAAAATTCCCTACTATGCTTGAGACTTATGCCTCATTTTGTGTGATCTCTCTCCTGCTCCTTAATGGCCTAATTAATTCTCCTGTATGCAACAGCATGGTGACATGGAGTGTTCAAACACAGAACAAGCAATCAGCAGTAGCAAGAGGGCTGCTGCTGATTAGCATGCTATCTCTTTCTGGCTCAAGCAATTTTGAATTATTTTCTGCAGACCACAATAGCTCAACTTGCAGGTCATAAAAACCTAAAGTGCCAACAGCAATTAAGTGCCTCTAGGACTTGGCAGTGAGGCAAAGATTTTTAGGATTGCAGTTTTGAAGATTGGTGCCCAAGTATTTTCTAACCTAGGAAAATTCAGACATCAAAGTATTAAAACAGTCTGGTGGATGGGGAGTCCAATGATTAATTTCTTTAAAGGGAGGAAACACATCTACCTATATTTTCCTTAGTCTACAGATATAAAATTTCCAAACTTAAATATGTGCTTCCACTGTTCTTTATCTGTCAGACCTTGTAAGGTTCTGTGTATAACACAATTCATTCCCTCTGGTTCAATGAATCTCTTAGCTTCAAATTGTTAGAGACTGTGAGCCTCTCCGGGGAACAAGTATATATTTGCTGTAGTCTTTTACTCTGCTTAGGTGTCTGCTTTTGGCCACTACAAATGACAGATACTTGGGTATGTGGGCCTTTGGGTCTGATTGAGTACAGCTTTTACGTACACTCTGTGGATAAATGGGTCTTTTCCCAGAGCAAGTGCAGTGTGTAATGTATTTGGAAATAGTATGCATAGTTAAAAGAACACACTCTTTTAAATAACCTTTCTGGACCTTTAATAAAGAACTAAGTTGAGTGACTGCCTGTATGCACAGGAGAGGGTTAAACCTATAAAGCTAGTTATGTAAAGGGGTTAAATATGATTCTCTGTAAACCCAAAGTCATTCTGGGTCCTTGGCAGAGAGTCAGGCCACCTCACAGTTTCCTGATGTCTAAGCTGGTTGTTTTAAAAACATATGGAAAACTAAATCGTATAAAGAAGCAGCCTGACAGAGGGCATTTGAGGAGAAAAGATTCCTTGCCTTGTGTTCAAAATTAGAAAGCTCAGTTGATTGCTATACTAATTCACAGTGAACTGTTACAAAGAAGTTGGCTGGCCCGATGTTTTCACCCAAAAGAAACATAAAGCAGCTGTGACTGCACAGCAGCAGGGATTTTTATTTGGTAATTTAAGGTATCAGCAACAAGTTGTGCAGCTTCCATTAAACTTCTAACTACTGGGGCTTATCCTGCTCCCCAGACATTTGACTTACACAGCCAAAGCCAGTGACTTTCAAAGCAAAGACCAAAGCTCCATTCTTAATCTGCTTTACACATACTCATAGAAATCTCCTCAAAGGGAAGATACGCAAAGCTCTCTCTATTCCCCAGAATTTCCTATCAAGCAGGGAATCATCTTTTCTGCTTTCTGCCCAATACTAAATGTTTAAAGCGTAACCCACAGCATACCCTTTTTTTATCATAGCAGATTTTGGTGAAATCTAAAAGATACAAAATATCAGGAGCTTTGTAATATGTTACTATTGCTTTGGCAAGGGATTAATAGCCTTCAGTTATTAATGTGTTAAATATTCAGGAACATCTATTGATGGCAGGTAGTTCAAGTTTCAGTTGGAGTTATTTCACAGATTTATGACAAGTGATAGAGCATTTAGCCTGTAGAAAGCAGGCTCCCCTAAACAGCACCACATTGAGAGCTCCAAGTTATGATGTGTCTGCAAATGTAAGCCTATATCCCCTGTTTCCCCTACAGTCCTCTTTTAGTAGTTCATTTGCCTTTGTTCATACTTTTAGAAGAGAAAAATAATATAAGACTAATATAAGACTAAATAAGATTTTTTGTTAATGAACAAGATGAGAGAAACTGACTTGATGATCATATTTCAATGTTGGTGAAAGGAAAAGCAAAAGGAAACAGTGGCAGATGACTTACCTAGAAAACCAGCTCTGAACTAAAACCTGGGAGGGGACCTCACTGCTCTCTGAGTGCATCAGGTGGGAAGGGCAAAAGAAACTTTTAAAATTGAAGGTTGACATCAGCAGAGGAAAAAATGGGTCAAAACTGGGCACTTATGCTGGAAGTTCGATAGTTTTCTGAGCATCAGAGGAGTGAGACTGAAATGGCCTTGCAGAGGTGGTGATAAGACTGATGAAGTTAACCAGGGCTAAGGCACAGGTTTACCAGTTTTGCAGAGGTGTTATGTGTTGTTGGAACTGGGACTGAATATCTTCATCCAGGAATTTAATCCAGTCCATGCTGGGTCTCTTTAGAGAACAGAGTCGCTGCATTTGCTAATCTGTGCTGTTTTCTACAACACCAAAAAATATCAGAGCATATCTTCCTGAAGCTGCTTAAACCTGCAGTCTGCTACTAGCAGGGGTTTTAAACTGGCAAATAGGAAGGTATGATGTGACCTGAATGACCCATCTTGTTAACATCAGTGGGACTATTCAGATGTATTTGCGGACTGATAGCATAGAGCTGAGTTTACACTAAAACCATCTGTCACCATGTCTTGGGTAAGTAAATTCTTACAATAGCAGGTGAAGGTTATCACGGGTGAGGAAGTTTAGAGTATGGTACATTTGGAAAATATCTATGACATTCTCCAATTTATTGTTTAAAACCAAAAATGTTTTCTAGCAAACCAAAACTCATTTGACCTTAAAAATAATCCCTTGGTGATACCACTTTCAAATAGCTGCAGCAGTTTTAAAGTTCAATATTTTCCCCAGACAAAACAATAAACATTGAAGATGTGAAATTTCCATCTTTGAAAGAATCGTGGTGCCAGAATAGTCATTCTGTTGTAATTCAATAACTGAATTAGATTTCTGGATGCTGAACTGATGGAACAGAACTGAAAAATTACAAATGGATTTACCTGCTCCTCTGTTCCTTCGGGTATAAGCAGCTAGCAATAGTAAATTACATAAATATAACTGTAAAGTTTAGAAACATTCACATCCAGGAACTTACAGCCTTTAATCAGATGATCTCTGAAGAGCAATTACTTTGGTACATATTATGAAAACTTTTTTTCTGAAGAGGAAAAAAGTCCAAACGAACCTATATAGATTCTATAATTTAATCTACCAACACAAGAGTTCTCAGTTTTTTAGCATTGTACATTCTCACAGATATTGTCCACAAATTCTTTTTTCTCCCATTTTTTAACCAAAAATGTGTCCTAGTCCTTAAAAAACAGTCAAATGGTGTGTTTTGAAATGGGATTTAGGAATGAAAGGCTTACTTCTACATTTGTCCCTATAATTTTTAAATATGATGCCATAGTTGACAGACATTTTTCAATTTAGAAACATTAAATCTATTCTTACCTCATAAGCATTTCAGCCAAACTCTTTGCATCTAGAAGAAAATAGAAGAAATGTCATCACAAATGACAATCTATTTGATAGATGGATTATTAGGAAGTAAGTGATTTGAATCAGCCATGTGAAAGACCACTGTTGTTTCTCAGATCAGGGGCAAGCATAAAATAACCTCTAAAAGTCCCCAATTCTGCTGAAACTGCGTTTCGCTGCATTTCAGCTTTCTGCCCCAGAGAATCCTGTTCCTCAGTTGCACCAAAAATGCTTCAAAAAGTACAAGCTTAACCGTTGGCTTAACTAGAAAAAACTATAGAAACTTATTAGACAAATTAACAAATTAAACAAATTAAACAGTAACAGGCATCTCTCTTCCTTCATGCCACGGTTAGCAAGTGAACAGGTGAGGAAGGAAGAAAAGGTAAGAAGACAGAAATGTCGACATCCATCTCTGGGCAAGAGCCAAACCCAAGCTGGATGATCAGTTGCTGACCTGCCATTTCCAAACCAAACCTGAGAGCACAGAGGTCTGATCAAGGGAAGTCTGCAAGGAGTTGACTTGTTCCATTGCTCTCAAATATGAATGCTTTTCCACTAGCAAGAATTCAAAACTACTACTGGGTCTTCAGAGGACAATCTATACACAAAACAGGAGGTAGCTTATTCCCACATGGATCAGCCCTGCAAAATGAGGCACCGCTGAAAGAGAAATATTCCTCTTGTTGTTGCCATTGCTATTATTATTAGTATAAAAACCTTTGGGAATATCATTATTTGGTGTATATCAGACCAAAGGACACAGCTGAAGGTTAGTTCACCTGGTGTTTTTCAGGTAGCTTTCTGTAAAACTTTAACAACACAATATAAGAATTTCTGTAGTATTATTCAGCAGAAATAGTCAGCTATGCTTTGTTCTCTTGCAGTCTACCACTAAACAAACTCACTTAAAAATGCTGACTCCAGAATCCTTAAGTATATCACACAGCAACAAAGCAGCTTTTTGTGCAACCAAGTGAAGCAAATCTGAGAAGAAAACAATTCCAAGTCTTCAAAGAACTCTTTTATTATGGGAAACTTTAAATTTCTTCTTTTATCTGCCTCTTGTAAATCTACTAGCACCTGCCAAGAAATATACTGAATTTGTCTTTGTTTTCTCCATCTCACTTCTGAAACCTTTTTTATTCCTTAATCACCTCTTGAGTCTCCTACACCTAAAACAATTTCCTTGCTTGTAATACCATTAAATGGCCCACCTTAAAAATTCAGAAGATGCATGTAGAAACATACCACCATCTTAACAAATCACCCTGGACTACATTTGTTTTCATTTTTAAAAGGAATGGACTAACATCTCTCTTTTTTTTTTTCCATTAAAAAAACCCCAACAAACCCCTACCATCCACTTTCTACATTCTGTCTTTCTGACACTGTGCCAGCGTGCCTGTCTTAGGATTTATTCCTCATCTACTGCAAGGAAGCTGAAATTTTGTGTTTCCTGTAGGTCCGTTTGCTCCACTCTTTTATTTTAAACCTTCCTCTATCCCTTTTCAGCACAAAGCATAGAATCATAGAATTATAGGATATCTCAGGTTAGAAGGGACAGATAAGGATCACCAAGTCCAACTCGCATGGCAGACTCCTGGTGGAGGGAAGGACTCTTCATCTGAGATGTCCCATTAAGTGAAACAGTGCTCCATTAAGGCACTTGCACTTTTTATTTTTCGCTTTGTTTGGGATTGGCTTTTGCTGTTAAAACTTAGTAACTGGTACTACATAGTAGATGACAATGTCTTTATTATCAGTCATAAACTAAACTACTACTGCTGCTGCTCCCAGATGAGGTAAGAGATAATTTTGCTACTGACTTTTTTAAAGACCCAGGGAGAAGGCAAAAAAAAAAAAAAAAAAGCTCTGGAGGTTTTTTCAGTAAAGTTTGTGCTGTTTCTTGTTATTCTAGCAGCACTAGGATCATGAAGAGACTTATGCCGACATTATCCCTCTGGCACAGCTAATAAGAGTCATTTAATATGCAAACACTGCTTTCATCCAGCTAGCAGCTTTTATGAAGCAACTGCTGCCTCCTTTAATGAACACTATGAATACTTGTGCAAGTAATTCACAACTCAAGAAAAGCTGAAGTGACCAAGCTGAAGGTTGCTTGGCCCAATGTCACTTAGTTTGCTTTTTAGATTTGTTTACCAGGATTAAATGCTGAAGAACCTCCCTCACGTGTTCTCAGGTGCTGCAGAGCATATAGCTATGTTAAATGCTGCATCTGGGAAAAATGTTATGATCTCACCATTAAATGTATGGGGTGCACATTTACATATATGCATTCTTGGTCAAAGACATGTAAAGAAGATTGTGCATCATGAGTCAAAAATAACATGAGACATCATGCAAGACCATGTTACATGTCAAAAACTGAATGAGGAAGTACTACAGAAAGAAAGTTACTCCATCAGCGGGGTTTAAATGCACTAATTATTAAAGGAGATTGTTGCAATGGTCAGCAGCATTACTGTAGTTAGTGATGGTGGTAACTTTGGTGGTGGGCACCAAAATAAATGTCCCAAGAAGATAAGGGATCTTACGTATCTGTCAAAGCAAAACCCAGAAGCCTAAAAGTAACTGTAGTGTAACTGTGTCCAAAACATCAGCTACAGGAGAAATGCTAGTTTCACAAACCAATGACTATAGACTACAGATTTTAATGTGTATTTCCTACATTACATTTCTAATCAGCAAATTGAGAATACTTCATAAAATGATTCAGTATCCCTGCCAGTGTCCTATCTCCAGCTTTCAGGTGGCGAAAACACGGCTCGGGGAGGCCACGAATGACAGAGTAAAGGGGGTGATCTTCCTTTCCAGCTAAGCATCACGCTGTATCTTAGTGAAAAAGACAAACTGTTCTTCACCATGGGTATGATGCATGAGTGCATTGACAGGCACCGGCTCAGTGACAGCCCTCACTTCCATTTGCTGGGGCAGATGCCTTTAAAATTCTTAACACATTTGCTTGCACCCTGGGAAATCAGGGGCCACGATGGAGTTTTAAATTGCGTACTGTGACTTCTGAACTCTTCACGACACGCTGATATTTTCTGCTTGGATTCAGGTGAGTTGGATTTAAAAACAAAGAGAAAACTATTACAGTAGTAGTGGAGCTAGGTTAATAGTAAAGAGAAAGAGTGTTAAGTCTTCAGGTTTCTGTTCTAATATATGCTGACCTACTGAGTGCCTGTATGAACTCCAGCAGTCAATTGACCTTCTTGTGACCTGACCTGTGGAACTACTAAACTGGGCAAAAATCAGGGCTTTGCTGAAAACTACGTTTTCTTTCTAAACAGAGTACTCCTGGAGAAATAAATCATACTGGGCATGACACAGGAGGAAGACAGAGGTTCACCTCTCCCTACACGCTAAAACAAGGAGTAGAAGGATTAAGAATGGAGAAACTGCTGTTCTTATGCTACATTTGCCCTGCAGAAACTGGAACCACAAAACCATTGTCAATAAGCAGAGATACAAATGTTAGCATGCAGAATGTACTGCAAATAATTGACTTGCAAATAAACCTGCAATTCCCACTCCTCTTTGTCAAGCATGTTCAAAGAAAACACATCTCCTGAAGCCACAAAAGCAAGAATTACATCTGTAACTTGTATAAATTCTTTTAGAACATCCTACTTTGGAAACTCTTATTTCTGATGTAGACTAGAGGAAAGTTGATGGTGGAATTATGATTTAGGACAAACGAGTCCTGTGCCTTAAAGAAACGGCAACAGGTGATACATATCAACTGATAATGACAGGATTCCAATTTCAAAACCAATTCAGATAAAAGGTGAACACAGCAATTTACTAGAGCAAAACATTTTTTTCAGTTAGGACATCAGAAAAACTTGCACTCAGAATTTTTTAGAGAACTTACTAAGGAGTTCTCTGGAAAAGCAATACTGACAGTCAGTAAGACTTTTAGAACATGAATTTAACTCCAGAAGAGCAGAACAATGGCTAACAAGGATCAGTCTTCAAAAAGAATTAACAAAATCAATCTGAATTACTGAAGTCCTACCAATCCGATCTTGACAATGAGAAAAACAATGAAAAAAATGGAATGAAGCTTGGTCAAATGAATTAAAGGAGATGAAATAATTGAGGCCAATCAATATAGACTTGTGGTCAATCAGCCATGCCAAACAAAGTTGATTTTTTTTTTAAATGAGATTAAAATTCACTGAGAATTGACGGCATTGAAAAAAACCCTCACTGAGAGATGATTAAATAACATTAAAATATTATATTTATATTTCTCCAGAGCAAAGTTTTGGTACCTCTATACCATGATACTATGGTATATGTAACTATGATGCAAAATACTATGATGCAAAAATTAACACATCAGCCATTTTACATGGGTTCCAACATATTCAAAAGACAATTCTAAGCCAAGAATCATTGTTTCACATTTATATTCATCATGAACAATAGGATGTCACACCGATGGTATTTTTATCAGTGGTATGGAGTAAATGAAATATCTGATAAAAGTTTGGAAATTACACAAGAATTAGGTAGCTAATATATAATGAAAATGCCAAGTCACTAAGGCATAGCAATGCGGATCATTGGGTAGGTTGACCACAAGTTAGCAATGTATCTGTACTAGTATAAGGTCGTGTATCAAGAACACAAGCCGTAGGTATACAACGGAGAATGTTATCCTGTTGCACTGTAATCAGAGAATTGTCAGATGATCTCAATGGATAAGATGCTAAACACAAACACTTCAAATAATGCTGTACTCAAAAAGGTTGCAGATATACACAGAACACCAAAAAGGGAAAGAAGAAAGGCTGTTACCTCTCTATCTGATGCTGGTATGTCTGTTGCTGGAATACTATGTTTATTTCTAGCATACACAGATGAGGAAAGCTACTGAAAGATTCCAAAGGGACCAGGGAAAATCCTTGAAAATATTAAATGATGGGAAAACTACAGAGAAAAATTCAAAAAAATTTACCAATGAAAACATTAAGAAATTACTTAGTTACCACTATGTAAAAGAAATATCCCAGAGAAAATATGATACAAAAAAAAAGAACTTCAGTCAGAAGTATACAGAAGTACAGCAGGACCAGACGGCTGAAATGTTGAGCGGTAGCTTGACAAATTCAGATAAGAAGTGAGATGCAACTTTTACAGAAAGTGTGGGTAAATACCAACAACCTTTTTCAAAAGTACTGATGAATTCTTCATCACTTCTTCACGTTTAAGTGAAGATCAGTTATTTTTCTAAATTCCTATATTCTGAGAGGAAAAAATTCAGAGAACTCTTATGTTATGTGAAAGCCATACTGGCCAGTGATCATCAGTCTTCCTTAAGGGACTGTAACTCAAGAATCTATGAATACTTGGAAATTAACCATGAAAAACTAAATGTGCACAGCCATCATTTCCTGGATCCAAGGAGTTCAAAATATCCTGCTCGTTACTGGTTGGAATTCCGCAGTATTTCTGAGCAGATAAGATAACACTTTCTTCACCCTTAATCCACCACTTTTTTGATGAAAAGAACTGTACAGAGGTAAGTGACTTCAAAGATTTCCAATGAGAAAGTTACTAAACTAGCTTAACCATCCAGATGCCCTGATTTCCAGAGATGTGTATGAACCATAAGGCTAGCTGTCCTCTTTAATCAACAAATTTGCCCATGCCTAAGAGCGCTGTATCTCTGTCTTCTTTTTGCAAAAAGATACAAAATTTTGTTACAAAAGACAAAATGAGACCGAAAAGAGAGATGAGTAGATGATAAAGTGAGATGGAATACACAAGGTTGGCCCTGGTATTAATATATATCATTATCGTATTTTGGTTAAAGTAAAAATAACTAAACAATCTGGTGGCTCTTGGAAATGATTATTCATCTTTTCAGATAATAAATCACTTTGCTATTTATTCTGTGTGTGATTTGAAAAGCTTTTTCCCAAATACTTTCATTGTAGGGTCAGTGAACTATGAAATGTCGTTGCATTAGTCCTGTTAAAACACTTCATAGGGAAAATGATGTTGTAACAAATCTGAGAATATTGGGTTGTGTTTTCTAGCCTATTGACATGTGGCTACTTTCATTTTATAATTCAGGAATCATGGTTTGCATCCACTGGAAAACTGAAATTGCCCCATCTTCACAACATCTGATTTTACCCTTTGAAAAAACATATGACTTTAGGTTGCTGAGACCATTCACAAGAGAAACAAACAACAACAAAAAGGAAAAAACCCAAACACCAACACATGAGAATTATTTTCCTTTCCCCCATGCAAAATAATAACAATGGATACAAAAGTAATTTTTTAGAAACTTACTACCAATTGAAAACAAGACATTTCTCCAAAAAACACATATGCTTTGTTGCCTCGTGTCTGTTACGTATTGCAGAAAAATAACACAAGCTCTCATCTTACCTCTCAGCCTCTTCAGTCTCTGCTCCCTCCTCCTCCTCCTCACGATCATCAGCATCACAAAAAGCAGCAAGACCCCAACCAAGATACAGGAAATGGTCACCAGCATCTTTAGCCCTTCGTTGGTTGCCAGCCCTTCCTCACTTTGCACAACTGATTTAATGAGTGGAGGGATTGTACCTGGAAACAGTGTCATGATATTAGATGCCTATTAATGAAGACAAAAGATCGGGTTCTCAGGGAATATGGCGTGTTATATGCTTCAGCTGCATGCAGAACACTAAACTATGTTTGCATGTGTAGTGGCCATGCACACATAACCAGTCACACTGGTAACAAGGTACTGATTTCAGAGAGTCGTAGATTATCAGAAAGCAAGAAAAGGTACATTCATTGACTAAAGAAATGCCCATTATACAGTCAAATACTATGATTAATTTTAAGTCATAATAAATCATTACAAAGCTATTAGGGGTCTCAGAATTACTACCTATGTATATTACTCCTCACCATGGGAAAATAGCACTGCTGCAACATATTCGTACTTTCCTCTGGGCGTTTCTTTATACTGAGCATATTTGACAAAGTTCATTTTGTGCTACACACATCAGATGAATCCTTTGCACAGGAACATTCTTGTATCACGTCTTAGGGGTGCAGCAGTGATATTGATCTGAAATTCAGACAGCCAACCTGATGCTACTTTGCTAAAGAGTGTCTGACATTATGCTCATCAGTAAAACAGGAGGGTAACACTGGATAGAAACAATCAGATTTTGAGAGTGAAATGAGGGAAATGAATCTACAGACTGCTGGCATCAGCAGGCAGCTCACTTTTTCATTTTAGAACATATTTGCATTTTGAATATACCTAGCTTCCTAGTAATATATCTAACTTGAACTTTTAAATTCTTTTTTTCTTTACTTCTAAAGGACGTGAGAAGAATGCAGCACTTTCTTTGGAAGGCTATTTAGTCATGGAAGGCTTCTCACTCATTTCCTGATTACTATTAAACAGATGAATGCAACCACAAATGAGCCTATAAAACACAGATTTGTTTGAAATGGGTAGAAATACGCAAGTATTGTGAACTGTGATGACTTCCGATGGAAGCTATTCAATTTTAACCAGCTACTGAAACGTAAAAGTGGCTACTTACTTGATAAAAAGATAGGAGGGTGAGATAGAAAAAAAAGGCACATCCTTTTTTACATTTTAATTGCTGCATTGAGTGATATAGCTATATCTCATTATGTACCATACAGTATCAGGAAAAAAAAATAATTTTGTTATGATGCAGTACAATGCGAGTGCCATAACCACAGTGAAAATGTAGAATTCTAAGCCATGTTTTTTCAGAAGAGCTATTTGAGTTGCATATAATGAGAAAAGTAGTTCCCTAAAGGGATGAAGATAAACAGAAAAGCTGCAGCCATCCAAACCTATATCAGGTACTTCAGAAAAATTATTTTCTTACAATTGCATTTTGAATATTTTTCTACTGTTCCAATGTAGTTCTTCCCATAATTTTCCTTCTTTTTTAACTTTCCATTTCTTGGAATAAACACAGTAGGATTTTTTCATCTTGTCTTAACTGAGATGCAATTTTTGCACTACTCGAAACACAAAGAAAATTATTATATGAAGAAATGGAAAGAACATCAAGTTCCTGAAGGTAACACTAATAACTGTCTCCTAAAATCCCACAGACCATTGGCTACGGACTGTTGGCTTCAAGATTACCTAAAATTATGTCTTGCTCTTCTTAGTACTTTGATGAAAATCAAATTAAGAGTCGCCTTAATTTTACTTAAATGTTAAGTGTTTAGGTAAATGATTATCATTTTCCATACCTCTTCCAAGTAAAGCATGAACTTTATAATGCTATAGACAGGCAGTACAAGCTTAATTAAGAAAACATACTGTAAGTTTATATATCTTTCACATTATCCATTTGTGGATATTTAACAATTGTATTAAAAATTATCAAAACCTAAATTTGCTATCCATTGAGAAAACGCCATTTCTACATTCGTTGTCATTCTAGGTGTTGGCCAGGAGTGGAAAAGTGAAAGCTTTTCTCAGAACAAAGTCCCAGACAAATTGAGAGGGGTTTGTGGGCTTTTTTTCTTGTTTTGTTGGGGTTTTTTTGTTGTTGGTTTTTTTTTTTCCATGTCAATTCACCATTGCCCTTTGTTAGTCTGCTTTACTGATGCTTCACAGAAGTTGTAATTTGAATGTCTCTGACCTCAGTTTCTCTTGTATTGCAGCCCTTCCAGTGTCTCCCATTACACCTTGTGACTTCTGGACTAGCAAGTGTTTTCCTGTGTCCTAACTGTTCTTCATGGTAGGAAGTCCCCTGGTGGGCTAGAATCAATTAGCATAGTTTAGAGCAGCTACCAAGCTGATCTGATTTAATGTCAGGGCTACTGAGTAGCTGATCTCTGAGTTGGAAAGCTGCTTTGCAGTGCTCCACGCTACAGCTGCACATTGCTAAAAATATCTCCTTAAGTATTGAGTGCAAATGTTCTGAAAAACAAGGGGCAGAAAGGTCGTAAAATTTGTAAGCTGAAAATGCTTAGTTGAAGTATCTATGAACAGAGAGCAAAAAGTTGCA
This sequence comes from Tringa tobata, assembly GCA_033628505.1. NCBI lineage: Eukaryota > Metazoa > Chordata > Aves > Charadriiformes > Scolopacidae > Tringa > Tringa tobata. Next base: position 4,370,735 of record JAHREE010000459.1, on the reverse strand, counting down.
CGTAGACCTGTTGTTAACCTTCTGACCTAATTCACCACAAAGAGTTTTAAGATATTTAGCCATGGTATTTCTCAGGAGCTCTATCACAGACAACTATCAGCTACTGCAGTCCAAACAAAATGACTGAAAAACCACATACCTCAAGGATTTCTACAAAGTTTACAAAGGCTTTATCTTAAGACTGCTAAAGCTCATAAGCTTGTTCTTAGCATTTGGTATCCTAGAACTTTCATACATATATTATCTAATCTTCAAAGTACTGTTCTTGTGTCTGTTTTATCCTAAGGGCAGCTGTGACCCCTAGGAGCTGGAAGGGACTAATCTCACATCACAAGACAAATCAATGGTAGAGGTAGGGTTATCACTCAAAAGTGGAGCTGGCCAAGAAGTTTCCACTGGTGTGCTTTCTGTAAATGAAAGATTCACTCTCTATGAAAGCAAAAATTTGTGCATGAAGTACTGATAGAAAATGTTGATTTCTATTCAGACACTATTTTCCAACTTTGAAGCACCTTCAGCCTACACAGTTTACCAAGAAACAAATGAATGGGGAGCTGGGACTCTGTAGGGATAACTTTTGCTTTAAAAACACTGAAATAGTTCTTCTACGAAATCTTTAATGTGGGAATAAACTATCTTAATTTTCAATAATGATAATAATAATCAGTTTATCATTTTACTTCTGCATCAAATGTAACAAATTCAGAATATTTGGAAACTGAAATTTGCTTTTCCATCCATGGTTTCCTCTCCTAACCTTGCGGTCAGTATTTGAAATCACGCTACCTCTCTGAGGCACATTATAGTCCTGGCAAAGCATGCCTGACAAAGAAAACCATCAATGCCATAAATGAGAAGTTTTCTAGCTGGCCATAAGTAGTAGCCCAGGAAATTTAATGCTACAAACATTTTTATTGTTTCATTTTCTCACTTTTAAAGATGCTATACAGCAATACAGAAAAACAAACAGCATGGAGGTCACAGTATGTGAAACCAAGGTAAGTATCATCACCTAAACAAAAAGCAGAGTCTGAAACCATTTCAAATCAGTTCATTGTAAGAATACATTTGATTTCACTGCTATCAGTAGGAATTTAAGGCTCTGGACATGCATTTTCATATAATCTCATTTTAATGTATGGCTTAAGACTGTTTTTCTCAGTCATATATAAGAAACAATAACTATGGACGTAAAAAGAAAAGGATCACTGAAAATTGGAAGCTGCCTGCATAAAGATACTGGAAAGAAAAGAGGACAGGCTAACTAAAGTGGCAAGAAATAAACTCATAATACTTGAAACAGTTATTATTGTCAATATCTGTACTGCTCAGTAAAACAGGTCCTAAGTCTACCTGGCAAGACCTGGCAGCTTTTGTATAACTACATGGATCTTGGTTTCCTGTAGGCCTCTAAAGTGCTGAGAAAAAAATCTTTCTCTTAATTTTTCAAACTGTTTGAAATAACATGAGGATTGTGTGACAGCTGACCAAAATGACATTTTCTCAGAAAAACATGAGGGGATGTGCTATTTGCAAAAAGGTGAGCCATGAGGGCTTGTGACATTAGTTACCTACATTAGTTACAGGGATAGCATTAGAGGATGTGTAAGATGCTGAGGTTTAAACCCTGCCTGATTCACATCCCATGCTTCTGATGGGAATGGTCTTGCTGCTTGCTCTTCCCTGAGCCGTACATGGGTATTGTGCTGAAGAGTGGTACTTCGTGTGGGACAAAACTGTGGCAGGGAGATGTGTTACCAACACAGAGTTATGAACAATTAGCCATTCGGTGCTGTTGCTGGACAATTACCAGTTCTTGTTTGAACTTCCTCGCTAATCTAGTTGTTTAATTTAACAATACAGATGTTGTCAAGTGGTTCCACAATACAACACAATATCCCTGGCAACGCAAGAACATTTTGCATGTCTCCAGAAAAGCTCTGGCAATTCACACTAGAATCTGCCACTAGAACACTGCCATCTGGAGCCATCTGTACTGCCTTTTCGTCAGAAACACAGCCATTTCCCACTGTAGAGCCAGCAGAAGATGTGCCACCATCACTTTCAATGAATGTGCGAGGGTAGGAGCTGGAGTGACTGACAAATTGGCATGTTTGCTCTTGCCCTCTCTTTCTGGCCTTTGCAGAGTAGACAGTAACCCCTGGCAGAAGGGCAGGATGCGGCAATTCCTTCCTCCCCTGGGCATGACAGAGCCATCTGTCACGGCCATTAGTTTCACTCTCCCCTGTCTGTAAATAGGGATAATAGCATTGCCATTGCTTTGCCCTTGGAGGACGCTGTCCGGAGGCTTTCCCAGAAGACAAGCTAGTTAACTGGTCCGTTGTGTCTTATAATGGGTTTTGAGCTGTGTCACAAAGACGTTGCATGGAATAACAACGAGGCCAGTCACTGACGTGAATAGCTGCAGGAACCAATTGTATGGGAGACAAAAAAATACATGGAAGAGACGTATGAAATACTAGCAAGTGCTTCTGTGACCACTGGAACTAATGACACCTAGTGTTCTATGGCTACGTGTCTCATGGTTGATTGACTTTGGTGCTGGAGCTTTTCCTCAGTGAGGACAAATAAACAATTTCTCTTTTCTGCCTGGCAGCCTACTGTCATGAAATCAGTACGCATTTTACATCTTTGAGACTGTTACCCCTCTGTCAGCATGGCTAGCAGATTCAAAAAGGGTTATATGGGGGAAAAAGAGAAAGACAAGCAAAAAAATCACGTGAAACTAGAGTAAAAACACTATCTCAGACATGTAAATAAAAAGATATACTTACTGCCATCATAGTTAAGTGTTGCAAATTTGGCTTGCTTCTCTGCACAGCCAGCACTGTTGCACACTCTCATTTGCAGTTCATACCAGGTTGCCTCCTGGAGGTCATACAGTATGTAGGATTTTGACAGGGATGTCCGCTGAGCAGTTGTCCAGACTGTTGTCCCAAATGGCCGGTACTCTAGGGTGAAGGAGGTGATGGGGCAGCCACCATCATTCCAGCCTATCAGGTTCAGTCTTACTCTTGTGGTGTTGATACTAGCAAAGAGCTCTTGTTCCTTTGAAAACTGTGGTTCTAGAAGCAATGATATATTTCAAGTGAAATGCTTAAGTATTAGCGATATAGGACTCTCAAGAATATAAAATTAGGAGAATAATTTGTAGGACAATCCTAACTTCATGTTAAACTCAATATCTATAAATTTAACATTTTTCTCCCCTTTCTTAAGTTTTTTTTTTTCACACTTTGTGTCAAACTCGCAAACCTAGATTTTCAAATCCATATGTGAAAAAATATCCATACATCTCTGCAGGGACCTGACTTGCTGGTTTGCACGGACTGGCTTGAATCAACTTGTAAATCTAATGCAGACACTTCATACCAATTAATGCCTCTCCTCAGTGCTATGCAAAAGAGAAAGGGTTCAGAACACCATGGAGAAGACAAATACACTTGAAGATTGTCCACTTGTGCTCTAGTCTTCTTTTTAATCTTCTTTTGAAGTGGAACTGAACAAAATTTTTTGAGAGTATGGAGCCTTTCATCGGCAAAAATGACAATTTTGAAGAACTTGCAAGTAAAAATCAATTTTAAAAAGTATTAATATGATATATTTGAACATGATATACTTAAAATAATATATACTTTGAAATTTGTATTTCTGAGTTAAGATGTTTCCATTCAGAAAGGGTATAACATTTCTATTTTCTTGTCCTGCTCTGGGATCAAATTTTGGTGCTGTTGATATATACATTAAACTTTTTTTGAAAGTTCTGCATAATACAGAAGTAATAACAGCAAAAATAGCAACTTAGAATTGAAATAATGACAGTAGGTGACAATACAGGTCTTCAACAAATTTAATTTATATTAAATGTTACTGTAGAACAATTAAAAGCATTATTGCTATTTGCTTAACAGAAGCAAAATATTTTTACAATTGGAAATTACACCCAATGTGATGAAAACAATCTGTAATGTGGGTTTTTTAAAAATATAATAAAGGGTAACTTATGCAATGAGAGTCTTTTTGCCATTCTTGTGCCTTGATGAGATGTACCAAAATGTATACTTTTTTAAATTCTACAGGAATCTAAATGAAACTCGTGATTCCAGCCGCGTGTTATGAACTATTTCAACTGGCTCTGTTAATAGCTTTGGTCACAGATGCTACTGGAGCTGTCACATGAATGAGAATGATCTCAACATTCTAAATCACACAATACCTGGTTCAGCACATAAATGTAACACAGGTATATATATCAAGTCCCAGAGAAACTCAAAAGGTTGGGAGATCTGTGTTCTCATGAACCATTTGAATATTATCTGAAGCATGTGTAAACTGTACATTCAGGCAAAAAAAACCTTGAACACTCAACTTCTCTAAATGTCCCCTTCTTTAAGGTCAGCAGATCATTCATTCTCCCTGACTACTGATACCTGCTGCATACCAGGTCTTCCCTATGCCACTGAGTGTCAAATGAATTGTCAACCTTGCTGTGATACTTGGGAAATTTGCAACAGCATAGGTATAAAGACAACAGCAGGTATAAAGAAGAGAAGATGTACCTATCACATTAAACCATCTTTATTATGAAACTGCTCCCAAATCAGAGTGTTTCTTACAACTGGTGAAGAGATGCAAGATGAGGTGATCTTTAGAGCACTATGCAAAGCTACTTCACTCTGTTGACTTAGGGGTAAAACTTTCTAAAGCACCTCTTTTAGAGGGCTTTAATTTGCTTATAGTCCTGACACATAAATTGCAATGTGGAACTGCCCTCAGCAACCAGGACATGGGATCCCTTTCTGAGTTAGCTAAAAATTCCACAACTTTTGGCAATTTCCCCTTGCAGAGCTTTATGCAAACTTTTCCATTATTTTTGACACTTATCCTGTTCAAAGGATGCTACTTAAAGGGCTCCTGCAATACCAGCTTGGAGCAGATATGAGACATTGGGTCTATCTCCTCTACACATAACTATATTCCCCATCTTCCTTCAACATCCAGACAAATAAACCCCTGAATTTTTACAAGAAGAGATGAAATAATTTACTAATGGCAATTGCAGTATTAGGAATTTCTATAGTCTATGATAATGGAGACATCCCCTTCCCAAATATCTACCAACCCATCTTAGAAAAAAAATTATTCAAGAAATAAGGAAAGAACATCAGCCAGTATGTGCTTCGAGTCCCAGCCTCTTCTGTCGCAGCATGGACACAATTGGAAATATTTCCAAAGCCAGTAGTATTAAAATATCCAAGTCTGTCTTCTCATCCAAACAAGATCTACGGCAGAATGCAACAGCTTTGGCTGAGCAGAGGGGATGGAAATCAACATACCTTTTCCAAGCGTTTTGGCCTCAATGATCTCGCTGATGCGTCCTGGCCCCACTCCATTCTGAGCAGTTAGAGTAAACTTGTACCAAGTGCCACATTTCAGTGTTTCTAAACGGTAGGACCTTTCACTAGGGCTAATGGGAAAACTACCCCATTGCTCACTGTTATCTTCCGAGTACTGCAAAATATAACCTGGAGGAAAAGCACAGATGGCAATGATAAGCCTGACACAAACCACAAATTTTGCAGGTAATATGACAAGTCATTTTAAGGACCTAATAAAACTAAAAAAACCCCATACACAGGAAGACATACACCTCTCCCCTGACTAAAAGATACCAGGCAATACACTTTGCCTACCCTTACAACAGCTTAAATACCATTTTTGTGATCACTTCAAAGGGAAAAGAAAGGGATAGACATTTCTGAATACCCTTCAATCAGCAACAAAGACCAGATGATGAACCTGCACCCTCAAAAATGAATGGGTAGAGATTACATGTCTGGAAAATCAGAGAGATTAGCTGTCATAACAGCTGAGGGTACGCTGGAAGAAAGTGATTAAAACTGTGATTAAACCACCACAAAGAGAAACTGCAATTTACTGAAAGCTGTTATCACTATGGTAGTGCACATTAAGCACTGACAGCGATACAGATTGCTTAGTTTTTGTTTTTTGTAGCCATTCATGATTATATACTTATCCTATCAACATATGATAATTTAGTAAGAAGTTGCAATTAACATGAATTATATTACCTCGGATAGAACTGCCGCCGTTGTCTCCAGGTATCCAGGAAAGAGTGATAGAGGAAGATGTAGTTTTGGATACGGTGAGTCTTGGCTGGTCTGGTGGAACTAGATGGCAAATGGTTAAAAATAGAAAATAGATTTAAATGATTAGACGTGATCTTAATCCCTCTAACAGTCATTTATCAAATAACTGTTTTGAGTTGCAAAAAATGCAAATTATTTCTGTCAAAGTGTCTGTTTAGCTGACATCCTTGGTTAAGACAAGAGCAGACAAGCTCTCGTTTTTTATATTTAATTTTCTACACAATTTTGTCTTTCAGTTCTTAACCCCTGCTTTTGTCTGATTTTTTTCTATCTGTCCTGTCAGACCTAAATGGCATATGAGCTGCCCAGCCATTATTTTTCATTTTTCATATCTGTTCTAGGGTGAATCTGAATTTTTAGTAGTGGGAACAGATGTGTCCCCTTCCAAATGATGCCCCACTCATGCATGTGTTTGCAGGCTATTATGACAAAAGTAAAAAAACCAACTTTTGGTGCATACCAAGAGTTTCTGCAAGTGTAACTGTGAGTGCTAACTAGGCAGCAGAGGTAGATCTGTGATTGAAGGCAGATCCATACCTCTTCCAGATCACACCGTCTATTCACTGAGGCTATTGATATAAAGAAGACACAACTCTATCAGCAAAGGTTGAACAAACTGGAGACAATTCAGTCCTGCTGCTCCCTGTAAACATTATGGCCATTCTAAACTTTGGGACATAAAACCCTCATGGTTCCCAGGACAAACTCCTGACAGAACACAGGAATAAAACAGAGGTCTCATCTCCCGTCCCCTGCCCAGTGTCCAGTTTCCTTCAAGGAAAATCCAGCATGAAAGGGCAGAGAAGGAGCCATACTATACCCCAAGAAGTCACCCATGGTAGGGAGAACTGGGACTGGGAATTGGGACTGGAAAGGGGACTGGGAAGTGGGACAGTTTAGACTCAGCCTAAGTGACCCTAAATTGCACCAGCGTATAGTGGCTGGGTTTCCAGAGTTCAATGTCCAGAGGCAGAAAATGGCAAAGTAGCCAGCTTTCTCTTCACCTTGTCAAATCTATCATGTCTATTGTATAAAAGGTGTCTGCTGAGGCAATATTATCACATCCTAGTTATAGTCTGGAGAGCTCATCTTTGAATTCTGCCTGAACCATTTAGCTAGTCCTTTTGTACAAATGAGGTAGCCAGAACCATAGTATAGTATGGTTCTACTAGTAAATAGTAAGGCCGTGGAGGATAGTGTTTGCTAAAATAGAGATGAATGGCAGAGCTAGTAAAATTAGTATTAGAGTTATGAAGGGTAAATATTTCCTTACACTTAACCCAAGTACTTGACATCTACAATTCTAAGTTCAGAAATTGAAAAAGGGGAGAAAGGAAAGTTCCTGTTTCAAAGACTTTGTACTCCTCTGGTCATGCATGGCAGCACTGTCTGGCTTGTCTTATAGATTATTTTCTGAACAAGCGTTACTAGAGGTTACACCATGTTCCTCAGAAACATAGACAAAATTGAGCTTTGCTGCCTCAAGAGCAACATGTGAGGCATGCACAGCGTCCATCATGGGAAGGGATCTGAGACACATCAGCAAAACTGGGATGGAGAGTCAGCGAGGAGAGACATCACAGTAGTCACACCGCCTCCAGTCATTGCCACTGCAGGAATGGGAAGGGGGTCATGGTGTTAGTGACTGCTGCTGGCAGGAGCAGCCACTTCCCTGCCTTAGTTATTGCTCAACACACACCAGCCTGTAAGCAAGGCAGGACAGAAATCACAAATGCTTGGGTGCCAGAGAACGTTGCCTGCTTTGCCTACGTTTAAGGAGTAGCTCTACCTGCTGAGCGAAACTCCAGGAAAAGCTCCTCACTTGCAGTTCACTTTCATAGAATCATAGAATCATAGAATGGTTAGGGTTGGAAGGGACCTCAAGGATCATCGAGTTCCAACCCCCCTGCCATGGGCAGGGACACCTCCCACTAGAGCAGGTTGCTCAAAGCCCCATCCAGCCTGGCCTTGAACACCTCCAGGGATGGGGCATCTACGACTTCCCTGGGCAACCTGTTCCAGTGTCTCACCACCCTCATAGTAAAAAATTTCTTCCTTATTTCCTTATTTCTTCCTTTCAAGTCATCACATCGCAAAATAATGAGTGCTGATGTGAAGTGGAAGCTGCTGGTTTACAGCTACAGACTAGTTCAAAGAGAAGTTGATTTTACTGCCCTCACAGAGCTAATCAGTGCTGAAGACAACACAAAAAGACAGTTTATATTCTAAAGGAAAATTCCCTATGTGAGATGAGCATGTTCCATTATTCTGATTGACTTGGCTGAATCCATGGAGAGACTGTGCACAATACACGGAAAGATTTATTGTATAACCTTTCATCACAGCTTCACCTCATGGTGGTCCCACATATTAAATGCCAATCTTTTTCTGTCCCTCAGGGAAGTAATATTGATTTGCTTTGAGTTACTGCAGTTCAATAACAGCAAGGATATGCAATTATGAAAGTACTTAGTGAAATATAAATATGAAGTTTCCATTTGGTAGCGTTTTCTCTCCCTACATCCTGTTGTGGTCATGCTTCAAACGTTGCAGAAGAGCTTCTTTAGGCTCTGTTGGATTGTAGGTAACAACGTATGCTAGGGCATTTGTTTCAAATCTTAGTGGAATGGTTTATGCAGAGAGAGTTGCATTGTGGTTGAAACAATCTCTGTGTTCTCGTATGCTGCACTAGAAATTCAGATTGCATTTCGAGGGACAGGAGAGTGACTGGCTGCAGCATCACCCACATTCTCAAGTCAGTTACTTGCTTCCCTCTGGTCCAACAATTTGCAGTCAATTGAAGCACTCTTAGGATTTGCTTTAATGTAAATGAGCAAGGAAATCTGCATAGTGAATTCTTCATATGTGAATACACATACTCTGCTTCACATTACTATTAATGTGTACTCCTATATTGTCATTGCTTTTATACATATTAACACCATAATGGATACATTTCAACATGCATACAAAAAGTAGCTGGTAAAATAAGCTGTTTGAAGGTGTAATGGTGTTCATATTCACCATCAATAAAATTCTGCTCTTGCATAATGAAGTTTTGTTCAAGGTCTCAGAACAGAGGCAAATATCTCTTGATAGCTTTTCAGAAATTAAATTAAAAGCCTTCAGCTCTTTCTGAATTTTTCAATATTTAATGATACTTGCAATATTTGTAAGGAGAAGGCAGAAGCTGATATTTTCTGTGAAGAACTAGAAAATAACTGAATGCACTCAGTTCTCAATCCTACAAAAGCTTACATAGAGACTTAACTGCAAGTGTGTGAATTGTTCCACCAAAAGCAAATAATTTGCTATAACATAAAATGCTGATGGCTGAGTCATAATGACCTGCATAATATTTTACTTATTAATTTGGAAGAATAAAATGAAATTTGTATTAATACACATTAATACCAATATTTTACATACACCTGCAAACAGACATACCTATGCATTACCAGCACATAGCAGTTAAAGTATGTGATGACAATTACGAAACAGATCCAATAGTCTTACCTTGTACCTGCAAATTCAAAATTATTTCATCTGATCCCCAGTTGTTACTGGCCACGCAACTGTAGTATCCAGAGTCTTCTGCTTTCACAGTACGGATGACAAAGCTGCCATTGCTAAAGATGCTTCGTCGCCCATCAATCATCACTAGACTGGGTGTCCCGTTACTACCTCACAGGAAACAAAGTGCATACATTAAAGAAGTTACAATCAAAATTACTCAGAATCGGATTTTTTTTTGAAGCAACTATGAATGGAAAAAAAGAAAAAGGGAGGGGGTGTCCTCTTTAATAAAGACGGCAAAGGAATATTTTCTGTTGAGAAACACCTGGCATTTGCTTAAAGAATAACACATAACTGGGCCCACTCCTTCCTTAACTATCTGCTATTTCATAAAAATGCCAAAATAAGAGTAAAAGGCAGTTCCTGACTTTAAAGACCATCCTTCTAAAATAATAACTATTTGTATCAATGCACAAGATGGTTTCATAGCACTGCTTACACAGTGCTTGGGTGAAAATTATTGTCCATGTGTGTTTCCAGGTGACTCTGTCAAAATGTGAAACTAAAGATCAAAACAGAATAATGGAAAACAAGACATATGCAAGACATGTACACTGCACTCCACAGCACATTTCAATGCATAAAACATTTTGCTTTCTCAGACTAAAACTATTCTGTGTGCCTGAAGTTAAAACAGAAAAGACTCCTAGGTTTTGCATTTTGAATGTTTACCTTTATCCCTTCTTCTAAACTTTTTCTCCCTTTTGATACCTTATAATCATTACAACCAATTAGTTTTAGTTAAAGGAATTTCTGAACTCCTCATCCACTGTGAGTATGTGCAGTCCCTGCAAACAGTTCTCTTTCCTGACACACACGACCAGGATCACCTGCACCACAACCCTCAGGATTATAAGGTAATGGGCTTAATTTGAGCAACATTTAGTTGCTGGTTACCTATCCTTCATCCATTTGACTGTCGGAGCTGGATCTCCCACAGCTTTGCAAGGGAGGACAATGTCCTTCATCCAGGGAGTTGTCACTGTGCCGCTGAATGTCAAAATCCTGGCAGGAGCTGAGCAAGAGAAAGCAATAAAGACTGAAATGAGGTGTTCTTACATACAGCCCTTGGAAAGGAAACACAGACATCCAAAATTAAATGTGGAAAACCAAACCAATCTGTTTCAAGCTGTGCTTTTAGGAAACTAATTCCTTTTTACTCATAATATCAGCTATTTATTCAAACACAAATAATACAGTATCTGGATGACAAGCAACTAAAAGAGATGAGGCAGAGGACTGAAAGAGTCTTTGTAGAGAAAAAGAGCAAAACCACTTATTGATCTTCTTTACTGATTTTTATATATTTCATAGTAAAAATTATGGAATAAAATTATTTCCGAGGGATGTTTCTCTCCAAAATTCCAGCAGGAAGTGTCAGCAGTAGACAGGTATCTTACAAAAGCTAAATTATTGATACATCACTGTTACAACAGCTATAGTATTAAGTAAAAAATAAATCAGAATTTATACTTAATAATCCATTTTGCACCAAGTAGAAAAACATGAAAATGAGAGCCAGTGTCAAATATAACTGGGACGGTTCATCTCAAAAAAAAAAAAAATCATGCATAAAAGAACAGACCTTGAAGAGTTAAGGGAAATTACTTGAGTAGGCTACAGTGGGAACAGAGATATTAATGAAAAGAAAAGATTTCATAGATTATATGATCAGTTTGGACTATGTTGCATATGTTATCTTCAAGGGTTGCTGAAGACTCAGGTTCTTGAGAGGTTTTGTCTGGTCAAAATTTTAACTGAAAACAGAGGAGGTGTCTGTTTAAAGATTTAGGGAAATGGACCCAGTCAAGGATAGGTAATGGGACAACATTATCATAGAATCATAGGACGATTGGGGTTGGAAGGGACCTTAAAGAGCATCTAGTTCCAACTCCACTGCCATGGGGTTACTTTCCTAACAGCCAAGCATCGACATATTCCATCCTGGCTAAACAGCAGCTGAAGACCCCTGGTTCTCTCCTGGCAGCTCTGATGCTGATTTTCCCTGGCAGGAGAGTGCTGTGGTGTGTGCTGCCTTGAGGTGGTGGTACACCAGAACGATGCAAAAACGCTGGTCAGTCAGTAAGTCTCGTGATACAGCCTAGCTTTCCACTGTGGCACTCCTAAGGCCGTATCTTCTAGAAAAGATTTACGTGGGCCTATACTGTGAGAAGCCTTAGGCTAATTAACCAAGTTAACTGAAACAGAAAAATGTTTAGTCTAACCAGAGACATGGTGTGAAATGCTGACTCCACCATAGTCAGTGTTAGAATGTTCATTTGCCTCCAGTGGTGCCAGGTTTTCACTGCAGGAGATGCCTAATGGTACTCATGCCATCTTTAAAAAGCAGCAGGAGATGCTGTTATCTGTGACTAGCTACAACACACACCTGTAAACATCTGGACTTCTCCTAGTAGCTACAGTGCATTCTGACTAATGGTGGTTAGAAACTTGAATTCCTGTTTCATGCAAAATTCCCTCTGTAACATGGAGCCTGAAAACTCACTTAAAATGAACTATTGATCCTTTTCTCCCTGGCTTTCCCACCTCTCCAGTGTTTCTCAAAATATCTGGCCATTTCCAGTTGCTGCCAGTTACTTTAGGACAAAGTATATGTAATGCAGGAACCCTGCTGAAGCCTTCAGCATGACATGGCACCATCGTTGGCAAACTTTCTGTGACATCCCTTTATTTTTAGTGGTTATTTCAACAGTGAATTCTTCCTTAAGTCATAGGTTGGATATCAGATCTCCAAAGCACAACATTTATGTTGTAGCTCCTGGTTTTCGGTATCCTGTGTCCCCCATTTTGTAGTGAGGTGTGGAACTAACACAAACCTCACAGAAGCCTAAGCCAGAGGGAAGATCACAGACTGTAACTCAGAAGTCCACATTACAAAAGCACACCACACTATTTTTGTGAAAGTACCCACAGCTTTCTATACATTATCTCATTCCTTTCATATACTGAGAGCGTTTAAAACAGATGGTAAAACAGCATGAAAATTCTTAACTCTAATTTTCTTTACAGTTTAACTTCTAATGATGTTCTGAGACTGCTAAAGGGTACACAAACAGAAGAAAACTAGAAGTAAAATAAATGTCTAGTGAAATTCACCTGAAAGCAATATGTTTGAAACGCTAGCAGGCATCCATGAGGTTAAAATACCTTGAATCTCACAGACCTTTCCCTTTTGACCCAAGGGAGCTTTACCCAGCATGTGGGCAATTCAGCTGCGGGGTTTACGCTTTGTTATTGAAGCTACCCAAAGCTTACCGACTACCTACCAGCCTTGTGCTACATGGCATGGCACTGGATTAGGACTGTGTCTGTTCCTAATTTTTGCTAATCACCCAATCATTAATTGGAGGTAAAGTGGTGTCTTCACATAACAGTGCACTCTCTTACACTAATGCTGTTTTCTGCATGTTTGTTTGTTTAAATTATGAATCCTGTTACCTACACTTGCTGTCATAAAATAAGAAACAGACAGAAATCCTTTGCATGAGGCTGTAGCATACTTTTCTTTTTCTCTAGAGGACACAACCAAATTTTAAGTTCTTTCATTTATTTTCTCACAGAAGAATATCCTGTGTATTCCAGTATGATGAACAATTAAGGAAACAGACCAATGTGGGGTGTGTACAATCATGTGAGCCCCACACGCTATTTAAAACCATTAAACATGCAAAGTAACATAGACTAGGAGACAAATCTGTTCAACATTAATGCTCAGGTAGCCTACAAGAACAGGGGGAAACTTAACATTAAAGTGAGAGTCCTCTCCAGAGGATTAGATTGCCATGGGTCTGGATCTGTTATTGTCATGCTGCTGGCAAATGCCATTGTCCATCAGTTGTGGTCAGGAAAAAAGAGTAAAAAGGTGCACGCAAGGTTTTCCATCTTTTAAATGTGTTTAGTAGGCTAAACTCACAACTTTCAAGATAGCAATGAAGGGTAATTTGAGGAGGGCGGGGGGAGCATAACCTTCTTGTGTGGCGGCTGAACTTTCATTGCCATGATTATTTTCTGTTTGTTGGGGTTTTTTTCTTATTTTTGTCAGTTAAGTACAGAGAATAACAATCTGTTCTGAGAAATGGAGACACTATAGAAAGAAATGTTAACTTGAATTAAGCTTTCACTTAAATTGGACTATCCATTTCACATCAAACCCCTATCTAGACATTCTCATTGTTCTCACCAGGATCCTTAAAGGAGTTATAATTAAGTTGACATAATTCAATTCAAAGTTAACTCTCATTAGGTGTCATGATGGTATCATTACTTGGACAGTTACTGTGAAATTAGTGGAATAAAAACAGGAAGCAAACAACTTCGCAATAATGGCCCATAGGATGTTCTTGAACTAGAAACTTGTGGCAAAATCAGGCTATAACTACTTCTAAACTTGTGATGCATTACTTGTTTCAGACGTATTGGGGGTGAGAAAGGTCTTCAAGGCTATTAGCTCTATCCATCCTTCTTCATTGTGCGTTCACTGCCCTTATCACTGATCACCACTTTCTCCCAGCTCTCTAAAATGATACAATAATTTCTAACCTGGCTACATCCAATGTTCATAAAATGGCTATCTCTTCCCAGTGTCCATCCAACCTCCACAAATAGATTATTCATTACTTTTTCAGTCCTAAGTGCATGTAAGAGAGCCTTATCCTGAGCATCATCTAACGCAGACTTTTTATTGGAGTATCACTACTAGCTCTAACATTGGCTGGATGCATTCTACCATCCTTCAAAATAAAGTCTTGTTCACACTGACTTGTCTATATTGAAGTAATTAATTATTTCTGCTTAAAGTCCCCTTGTCATTACATACAAGCTGTTTTTAAGTTCACCTACTTGTCATTATGTATCATGTTAAATAAGCTTTGGGGGAGCAGAATCAATCCCAGTTTCTGGTAAAAGTTCAGTTGAAGTACCTATGGGTCAATTTGTAACTTCTCTATTTTTTGGCAAATCAAGAGCAATCACATACTACATTTCCTCATAACTAGATGTTAGGAATCTCGGTACCTGCAAACTCTGCATTGCTCCGAGTTCACCTTGTGTGAACACTTCCCTGTTTTAAGTGCATAGGAGAAAGAGAGCTTCTACTTCATTATGTGCAGGGCTCCCTGCATGCTTGCCTGCATCTCAATCTATTAGTATTGCACTATGTTGTTGTCTAATTTGCTTTGCACATATTTGAGCATCTATTTTTATGCCGATTTTTCCTTTTTTTCTTTTCATCACCACACATTCATTACACACAGGCAACAGCTGGCCTAAAAGGAGGAACACAGTGAAACTTTTGCCCTGTTTTCCTGACATGTCAAAATCTTCCTTCGCAGATGACCTTCATCCGCCTTCTAAGATCTGAACTCTGGTCTCACTGATGTTCATAATACAGTATGCAGTTATCCTACAAGAAATTCAACAATGAAAAAGCTCCAGATTTTCCAGTCCCCCCAGACTTTTCATAGCCTTTCAGCCACCCTTCAAGTCACTTCTCCAGCACTATGTTGCTACTAAGAGAAAAGTTCTTAAAGGCTGTACAAAAAATGCCAGAAAGAAGAAAGTAAAGATGACTCTTCTCTGTTGGCAGATAAAACCTGTAAGCAAGGGTATGGGGAGTAAGCATTTCCCTACTTGTTTCAATTTAGGCCTCTTTACCTTGCTAGACCCTCTCCACTTTTATACTGTTAAATATCCTATTGTGATCTACATTAGTAATATAGTAGTTATTACAGGTTTCTCACAAAAGTGTTGAGAAATACCCATGTCATATGATAAAAAATTTAGACTAAGAAGGGCCAAAGAAAAGACATGCAAGTTCCCATCACAAACCTGAGGAACCTGTTTGCAACTTCTATGTATTAGGAAGCTATGTCATGTGTTGAAATAGTACCCTCCAAACACCATCACTGCCACCCATGACTATAGCTCTGATAGTTAATCTGCCATGATAAAACTGGTTATCTTCCACCTATGTAGGTAGGAACAGCAAGCTTCCCTAGGGTGACAGTATATGCTCTTTCATGTAGAAAGTGCTTTCATGTTGGTGGTATTTGCCTGAAGTTCTGAAAAGCTTTTTTTAGAAAGTATCTCATCATAAAGCCCTAGACACTTTATTTTACGTTACTACATCATTAGCCACATGACTGAAGAATTAGCAGACTTGTAAACTCTGAAGTCAATTAAACGCATCCACCCAGATGGAGTCTGTGCAATACGCTATTCACATAGGCACGTTCTATGATGTTACCAGTTTGAGTGGAAAAACAAATCAATCTGAAGACCCCATGTAGAGACTGAGTACTGATGGGACTCTTCTCGCTTTGCTGTCTAAAATGTTAGGTCTCTATTTCTAAGCTAAGGTGCTATAGTGTTGAAAGCATCACATCTCACAGTACAGGTAAGGCAGAATTCATGGGATCAAGCAGTATCTTTTAATAGAACAACTAAACAAATGGGAAAAAATATGTAGAATTTGAGGCACATTATCCCTTCTTCATATCTGAAATAGAAGCAGCAAACTTCAAAGCTAATGCAAGTTGAGAACAATTGTTCAGAGTTTAGATATGTTAATCAGACCATTTTATACAGAAGACAGTACTTGTGGAGTACACAAGAGGTATTAGTAAGGAGGAGAATGATAAAGAAGTTATTTTCTATGGTGAGAAAAAAAAAGAGAGACACATTCAGAAGTGGAGGGTGATCATCTGCAAACCCTCTGTACCCAACAAAAGAAGATAAAAATTGCTCCAAAAAGCAATTTATTTCCTTCTAAGGTAGGTGGGATGAATTACCCCCTAGAGGAGCACGTCATTCTCTCTCTGCTGACTACGGCAAAAGCTTGGGCAATTAGTTGAGAGTTGTCACCTAACTTTTGGAGAGAACTGAAGTTACTTCTGACAAATCCCACTCTCGGTAAGCAATGAGGCATAAAGAAGCCACGTGCCAATTATAACAGTGATTAGCATTGTAAAGATCTGGATTGCTTTAAAGAGCACTGTCACCATACCTTTTGCTAGTGGTTCCACAGTGATAATCTCGCTGCTGTTACCTCTTCCCGCAGCAGTCACTGCTACTACCCAGACGCTGTACTGGCGATTCCGGCTCAAGTTGGGGATTCTGTAGGAAAATGAGTCGGGAGAGGCTTCAAACTCGCTGATAACCTGTGGTGGGAGAGACAAACATTTCCAGACTAAAATAAACAATATTTGGTAGAAAGTCTGCTAAGCTGAGCGCTACAAAGTCTGTTACTTCAGGGTACTTTGAATGAGTATCGATCGCTCCAAACAGATGGCAAATGGCAATAAACAGAGCAGACACAATAACTTGTTGCAATCAATTTATACTCAGTGAATTTGGGCGTATATTTTGTTTACAAATTGTTTTTATCCAGTTTAGGACTTTTATGTGTCTGTTCATTTTTGCAGGGTTGGATAAGTTGGATTATATGATTCTAAGTAATTTGAGTGAACATATTTGACAAATTTTTACCACCAATAGTTCTGACAAACCAATTTTGTTTTGCTCAAAACCTTCCCAACAGAGGATTCAGTCCTGTGTTTGTTGTGAAATCTGGAGTTTACTACTTGAGTTATGTCTTTGTTCACCTAGAACAAACCTTTGTTTGTTGTGCTGGTGTTGCTTATTCCTGTGTTTGGTGACTTATTCCTCCAGTAATGGAGGAAATCAAGAAATAAAACTGTATTCTGTAACAGACTGTTCAAACTTCCCCTGAGACTAGTTTTGTTTAATCAGAAAATTACTTCCATCCAAAAAATCCCAGCAGAAGGTCATCTCAGTTATTTAGTCACTTTAGCAGGAAAGCACAAGCGCTGGAAGAAATGCCAGTTCAGGCTACTCTTGCACTGTCACTCAAGTGCCTGGGCTGCCGGCTGCAGGAAAGCCAAATGGCTGCTAAACAGTACTTGCTTATCGGTGAGACGTTCTGCAGTCTGCTTGAAGTGACCTGTGTGAGGAAAGGTGCAGAGGAATATATAGATCCCTCCAGGAGATGTGGGCTTTGTGCACCTCTGCACATCCTCCACAGGAAGCTCGACTCCGTGGTGGAGGAGATGGGAAACCTCATCAGCCCTGAGCTGTATTACAATGCTCAGCGTAGCCAGTTTTATTTCTGACACAGGCTTTGTTATTCTTGTATGTAAAAATAGCTGGGTAATGAACCATTAGAATGAATAATAAAGACTCATATCCCTGTGCAATACTGAGCATAGCAATGGCTAACTAACGCTAGGCTAAAAATAATTAGAACATTAATGACGTAGAAAAGAAGATTTTACTAGGAATCAGCATTAAAATAATGCATCAGTGTAATCTTGACTTGATTCAGGATGACAGAAGGTGTGCAAGGAGTCTCTTTGATATACAAATATCTGCTGGTGCTAAAGGCCAATTTCATCTGATTAGCATTTCAAAAGGTAGGTTGACCTGAAATCATTGGTATATATAGTCCTTCAAAGTGAATTTCAAATAAATAAGCGATGTTTATGAGGTATCATTAAATGTCTCTCCAATGCCAACTGGTAGCCAGTTTTAGCTACTGAATAGGTGACTGCATTTCTCTGTTCTTGAGCTGGCATCTCCTACAGGCGGGGGAAGAGGGGAGTTAATCTCATCTCATGCTTGAAATCTAGAGTGAAGACATCTGAACCTAAGCCAGCCACCTTGATTCCTTTCACAGACCATGCAAAGAAAAGGTAACTTCTAAGGCAAGGTTCTTCTGGCCTATTTGGGGCACATACATTTCAATGGGATGAATCATGCCCTTGACATACCCGTTTAGCTCTCTATGCTGAACACATCTGAGTTTCATCCTCATAGCTAAGCTTAGGAAATACGGGTTAGATGAATGGACAGTTAAGTGGATTGAAAACTGGCTGAAAGACAGAGCTCAGAGGGTTGTGATTAGGGGCACAGAATCCAGCTGGAAGTCTGTAACAAGTAGCGTTCCCTAGGGGTCAGTACTAGGTCCAGTCCTCTTCAATATATTCATCAATGACCTGGACGAAGGGATTGAATATACCCTCAGCAAGTTTGCCGATGACATAAAACTGGGAGGGGTGGCTGACACCCCAGAAGGCTGTGTTGCCATACAGCGAGACCTGGACAGGCTAGAGAGATGGGCAGAGGGAAACCTGATGAAATTTAACAAGGGCAAGTGTAGGGTGCTGCACCTGGGGAACAATAACCCAATGCACCAGTACAGGTTAGGGGCTGACCTGCTGGAGAGGAGCTCAGAGGAGAAAGACCTGAGAGTCCTGGTGGACAACAGGATGACCATGAGCTAGCAATGTAGCCTTGTGGCCAAGAAGGCAAATGGCCTCCTGGGGTGCATCAAAAAGAGTATGGCCAGCAGGTCAAGGGAGGTTATCCTGCCCCTCTACTCTGCCCTGATGAGGCCACATCTGGAGTACTGTGTCCAGTTCTGGGACCCCCAGTTCAAGAAGGACAGGGAACTGCTGGAGAGGGTACAGAAAAGGGCCACAAAGATGATTAAGGGCCTGGAGCATCTCTCTTATGAGGAGAGGCTGAGGGACTTGGGTCTTTTTAGTCCTGAGAAGACTTAGGGGGGATCTAATCAATGCTTACAAATACTTAAAGGGTGGGTGCCAGGAGGACAGGGCTGGTCTTTTTTCAGTGGTGCCCAGTGACAGGACAAGAGGAAATGGGCACAAACTTGAGTATAAGAAGTTCCACCTAAACGTGAGAAGGAACTTCTGTACTGTGAGAGTGGTAGAGCACTGGAACAAGCTGCCCAGAGAAGTGGTGGAGTCTCCTTCTTTGGAAACATTCAAAACCCACCTGGACAAGTTCCTGTGCAACCTGCTATAGGTAGACCCGCTCTGGCAGGGAGGTTGGACTAGATGATCTCTAGAGGTCCCTTCCAACCCCATATGATTCTATGATTCTATGTTTCTAATGTGCTTGTTAACTAAAATACTTATCTCCCTGTCTTTTATACAAATGTGTGCCTCTATTTGCTTGTACAAGAATACATACTGTTTCCTCCATGGACATAAACTTTTCTGGGGAGACTGGTTTGTTCCAGCTAATTGTTTTCTAGGCTCAACACAAGCACAGATAGGGACTTTGCCATACTTTCTAGCCAATCTCATCACTCCTGTCAAAATGCTAAGTCAGTTTGCCCCATTAAGCAAGCATTTCCCTGGGTTTCCACTTCTGATATGAAGAGGCCAGTGCAGGCAGACATTTCTATTATTATGTGAAATATTACAGCAGGTTTTGAGAACCATCTCTCTTGACATTTATAGAAGAATATTGGACAAATGCCCATATGGCTTGACAGGCTGGATCTTTGCGAGGTCATACATAAAAATTAATGTATTGATCATGGCACAGGAGGCTGAATTCTAATATTCATGAGGCAGCATTTTCTAGGGTTAATTTGAAAGTCAAACAGGCTAGGCTGTCTCTGGCACTTAGGCTTCACTCATTAATGCAGCTATTTAGCACAAACTGCTTCTAAACCACCAATTAGCATGGGATGTAGACACAGAATTTAGGAACAGCTAACCATTACAGACTTACTTATTGCTGAACTTTCATTCCAGCAACCATCAGTCTGGTTAAATTTACACTGTTTTTTTCCATGACTCCCATGGTTAATGAAAGGGACATATGGTTGCCTTTGGAAGCCACTCCTAATACTGCAGATCTCATATTTGAAATGCCTCACTGCTCTGCTTCTCTCTGCAATAACAGAGGCTGGGACAGTCAGACAGACACACACCCTACATACAATTGCTAAACACAGCTTGGAGCAATCTGGCTTGAGATTTTATGTTTGGGACAAGATGAGCCACAGCTAAACAGAAAAGGAAAACCTCAGCCTTGGAGCTACAGCACTAGCACTGAGCTCTCCTACTCTGAGGGAAGGAAGTTAAAGACAAAACTAAGAAAAACAAACAACTCTCCAAAATTCCTCTAGTTGCAATATGGTCAGCTAGAAGAGAAGGGAAAATTCTCTCAAAACAGGGGAGCTCTCTCTCCCTGGAGGTCCAAAGATGGAACAATCACAGAATTAGTTTCTCCCGTGCCATTTAAAATGCCTGCGTTCAATTCCTTTCTTTCACCTGCAGAGAACCAGCATCATTCACACATTTGCAGCTGGGGCTATTTCAAATATAAATTAAATTACTCATGTAATTAATTTATCAATTTAATCTGGTAACCAAATCTTCACTAATGTTTCTTATTTTCTTAAAACAAACTGCCATAGCAAAAGATTTTTGTTTCTAACTGGTTAACACACACCTTCTATTTCCTCAGCTAACATTCCCTTTTAAACACTTGGGGATGCTCCAGTGACAAAGAATCAATTTTACTTTTAACTTCTGCCTGTCATTCCAATTAGACTAACATGCCAGACTTTCATTATACAAGGAAAAAAAAGAGAGCTTTGTCAGCAAAGAGAAGATTAAAAGATTGAAATAAGAAATACTTTAAAAGAATGTCACCTTGTCACATATTGGTCTTTGCATTTGCCAGTGTGAAACATACACTGCTGTTTTATCCCAAAAGCAGTAACATGCTTGCTCAAGGGATTTTTTTCCTAGCTGCTTTTCTTCTATTCAGCTCATAGGTAGTGGGTTAATTTTTCTTCTGTCTTTAGCTCTCTGTCAAAGAAGCACAGACAGGGCCAAGTCTCTAAAAAGCCAGCAAGGCCTGTGAAGAATAAAATGAAATCCAAGTCCTTTATCAGGGTGCAGTCAATCTACTTCTCTAACCAGGCAACAGCAAGACA
Organism: Tringa tobata; assembly: GCA_033628505.1. Taxonomy (NCBI): domain Eukaryota; kingdom Metazoa; phylum Chordata; class Aves; order Charadriiformes; family Scolopacidae; genus Tringa; species Tringa tobata. The sequence goes on along the minus strand of JAHREE010000459.1, from coordinate 4,349,171 downwards.
TACTGAGGAACAGCCACTGCAGGCAGCATCATTTTCCTCTGATGCAGCCTCAGCTCTACTGGTGTACTTTCTGTGCTTTGAAACAGTGTGCCATCTCCTGGCATTTCTGACTCCTCCTTTAGAAAGCAATTAGGTAGGCAATATGCACAAACTCTGAGACCTCAGGCTGATCTTTTTTGTTTTGGGTTTCTTTGTTTGTTTGTTTGTTGTGTTTTTTAACTCATCCTGGGAAAAATTCAAAAGGATGCATCAGAAGAAAAACAGGTTTATAAGATTTTTCCAAGCAATCAGGGAGTTTCCCAAACAGGCAGGTAGCATAACAGGCAGAATTTACTATGCACTTAAAGATTATTCAGTCAAAGTCTGTACCTTGCCTACAACTTCATCTATACAATTTCTAATGTAAAATAGGTACACTGAAGATCTCTGCCTCCTCATTCCCTGCAAGTTGTGAGGAAACTCGGAGATGAACAGAGAAATTCATATGGAGATTTAAAATACAAGAGTGTAAAGCAAGAAACACTTAAGGTTTGAAGTGTGCATATATGAGTTGGCTTCCTGTATATCAGCTGCCTCACCTTGAAAATTAAAAAAACATGTATATACTACTTAGAGTGGCATGTGTGTTTGCACTATGAATTTAGATATAAAATATGGCCATATAATCATCTAAAAAAAGGACTGGAAGGACCTTGAGAATTCACCCAAGTCTATCCTTCTTCTTTAAACCGGGTTCAACTATATCTGCACAATTTCAGACAGATGTTTGTCCAATGTGATTTTGAAGACTTACAATAAATAGAGATTTTGCAACTCCCTAGCCTTCAAGAACTATTCCATTGCCTAACTAATCTTACTATTAGAAAGCTTTCTTTAAATCTAGCTTGAGTTTCCTGCTGCAGTTTAAGCCCGCATCTTCTTTTCCAGTCTATTAGGAACATGGAGAACAGATTATTACCTTCATCTTTGCACCAGTCTTTAACCAGCGTGAAGTTTTACCATTCCTTTAACCACCAGTACTCTTATCTTTTCACAGCTTAACTACCCTGATGTTTTCAACATTGCCCAGAAGTCACATTTTCTGTAACAGTTTAACAATATCTGCTGTTATCCTTTGGACTGTCTAACGTTTGGCCATAGTCTTCTCAAATACAATTTCCAAAACTGTATTCAACGATCCCAAGGTATGGCATTTGACTCTCCATAACAGGATTAGAAAGGTAGCTATTGTTGATCTTGGGATGCACAATAACCTCAAAATCCTTTTCTGAAGAATCTAGGCAATTGCTAAATAACCCACTACTTTTGTAGTTGGCTATTCATATTACCCATTTTCCTGCATTTACCCATACAAAAATCTAACATTTTCCAGACCAATTTCCCAGTTCATCAAGATCCGTCTGAATTCTAGTTCTGTCTCTAGTGTACTTGCAATCCCTCCCAGCCTTGTATCTCTTGCAAATTTAATAGGCACACTCGCTATTTCATTATCCAGGTCACTAATGGAACCACTGAATGAAAGTAGTCTCAAGAGAGATACCTATGCTGCTTTCTCCTGCCCACAACAACAAACCACTGGTTTCATAGCCTCCCACAGAACAGCAATCAGTTTTATATCTAGCCTGAGCTGTCTCAGAGAAACCGTGTTTGCCTAGGTAGGTTTCTCTCAATAAATATACATCCTCTGGGCTTATCTCCATTACTAAATGGGAGAGAGCCAAGGAGTGCGTTGTGCACTCCACCCCGATGAGCCACACCACTTTTTCTCTTTTATCTCTAGCTCAGTTTTGTACTACTGTAACCAGCTCTCTTCAAAACAAATTTGGTTTAGAGGGGCTAGTGCTAAGCAGTGTAGAGAAACATCAATCAAAGTCACATACTCTTGGGGCCAGAGGCTATTCCCTGGCCCGTGCTTAATGAGCAGTATAGAGGAGGCCTACAGTGAGCACTGAGTCTCACCAGTAATTAAAGTTTTTGGTTCTACAAGGTCAAAACACATCACAGAATTGTCTGCCCTGCTCTACCTCAGGTCTTCATTGCTCCTGGAAATCACGTTTTACAGTCTCTTGGACTGACAAGTTATCTGGTAATGGGGGCTACGACAAGTTGTTTCTACCTGGAAGCAAACTGGGTTAGTATGAAATCAATACGTTACTGTATTTATAAAGAGTGAACTTCAAGTTCTGCATCCTTGAACAGAGTAGACAGACCACTGATGTGCCTTCTCAGTGAACTCCTTAAAGATGTGAAACTCTGCTTGAGGTCATGGACTATTACTTTTCTCCAGCACTGCTGGCTTTTCCCTTGCTTCCTTTCACAGACGGACAGACCCCAATCCTGGACCACAGTTTGCAGTAAGATTGGATATTGCCTTGATTATATAACAGCTTCTGTTCAGGTCTAGCTACTTTGGCTAGCTACTTTGGACTGTTTTGAAATATGAAATCTGTTTTTCACTCAGCATTATTGAAGATAACTGTTTTAAACAGAAGCTGTCCAAAAAATAATCACAAAATGTAGCTTCCATATAAAATTTTACCTTTTGCTTTGTTCTGTTTTAGTTTTGGTTTTTCCTCCTTAAATGAGGAACTGAAATGTTAGAAAGTGTAAGATGGAAATCTTTGAAACAGTAGAGGCAGCTCCCTGCCTTCCCACCTGCAGGAAAATCTTGCAAACCCATTTTCAGGAATTACAGCCTGCTGCCTGGACTTCTAGGGAGCCGATATAGTCGAGGAGTCTACTACTTGGGCACCACCAAAGTACACCACCTACTTACCCCTTTGCAGCAACTCACAGAGCTGGGGCTCTGTTGGGGCTCATGATCAGGGAAGCAGCATGTAGTGTCATGGACTGGTGACCACAGGAAGGTCAGGAGACTTCCTGCTGGGCTGCTAGGAGTGCAACTGCCTTTGGTGGTCCCAAGAAATCAGCAGGTTTGTTCAAGCATTTCAGTCAACTCACATGTTGTATGACCCCATCTGGTCCCAAGTGCTCTGTCCTCTATATGATACAGAGGGGAATGGGATGAATTCACACCTGCTGAAATACGCTGCAACTGACACCAAGGACTTACTGTTAAACTATTGATATACCCATATATGAGACTATGTAGTGAGACAAAACCAGAGTTTTATGAAAAAATCAATATCAAATTTGTTTTAGTAGGGCTTTGCAAGGAGAACTTTTAAAAATCATATAAAACAGCACATCAGAATTCATTTATACTCTGTCACATCTCCCTTGCAATCTGCTCCATGACAAAAAATAAGATAGCCAAAAATGTAAAGATGACAAAGCAATTAAAAAAATGAATGTACTATGTCTGAGCGCTGGAAACAAAGTGTGAAATAACTATGAAAAAGCTGTAAAGAGTACATGTGGTATATTAAAAAAGACATATTTTAAATACCATTCAAAATAAGTTGTTAAAATAACCCCAAAATTATACACTAGTTCTATGCTATATAAAGATCAAGAATTAATAAACATAAATATCTTAATGCTGTAAAAAGTAGTGTATAGACACAGTGATAAATACTGCTTGTAGCACACAAATCAATGAACATATATTTTAAATTCAACCTTACAGATTCTGCTGACTCTAAATAATCTTCCATTCAACAGTAAATTTATCTACTTCTGCCAGTTACCTCCCCACACTTTTAAGAAACTTTCAGCATCCCTTGAATCACTGAAGCCTCTAGAGCGTGTAACAACAAATAAGTTCTGGCTTATAATTGCTTTTGCTCTATTTTCCACGCCTTTTATTCAAGTCTTTAAAACTGGAGAGGAACTGGAGGTCAGAGAGCATGATGCAAAGCCACCTCACATTGAGTTGAGGTGCAACTCAATGCAAAATTTAGACAAGATTTGTGTCTGCCTGAAAGAACTGTAGGGAAAACACCTGGATGCTGGGAATATATGTCAACTAATTCTCATTCTTTAAAGATCTAGGTTAAGATAATTGTATATACGTTCATATAATCTAGTTTAAGATGCATATCATCTGTTTTAAGATAACCATGTATACTTTCTCTAAAGCAAACAAAGAGAATGGAAGCTTTTGGAAGAAGATTCATCTGGCTTCTCCCAGACATCTAGCTTCTTTCCTTTGATGAAAGGAAAGCCTTGATGATCCCAGAATCATCACAGATGCCTCTCTGTGAGATGTCCTGTCAGGTGAGCTGAATCCCACCTTGAAGTTACAGAGACAGAGCAGAGATGGCTCTCATAAGGCAACCACTAGAGTCTCCTGTGTATACTTTTGACAGGATATCAGTAATACATTGCAAAGAATACCCTCCAGGTGTTTTCTGGAAGATTCTGCATGTCTTTGTACTGGGGAATGTATCTCAAACATATAGGACTTCATAAGAAACCAAGATATCTGTCTAAGTGCTTTTCACTGGGACCTTTTGAAAACTGCGTGACCAGAATTGGGAGCTTGTAGTCAACGCATTCGTGGAAGAGAGGAAGGAAAGCTGGAGAAAGAGTCTGATTCATGCCACTTTTTCCACTGAACAGAAAAAAAACCACTGTTAGACACCCTGACTAGGGAATCAGACTGTAGTTTTTCCCTCAATATAGTGCTGTACAGATTGTCAGGAAAAGACACATAGAGATGTGAGAAACAGATGAATAGTCTAGTCACTACTGCTGTTGCTGCTGGTGGTGGTTATCCTATCATGGGACTGCACAGACAGAATGTACATGGGAATGGTGTCTTGTGCAGACATCATACACCAGTTGTTTCATTTGACAGCAGGTTAAACCATGCTTTTTTTTTTTTTTCTCTTAATGGGCTAAAACCAAAACCAAAAAATGAAACAAATAGAGAAGTCTAAGAGGCTTAAGAGTACGTTTCTCACAGAAGAAGAAATGTACCAAAAAGATCAGTAACCTATCTGCCCCAAACAGATGTTGGTCAGTTTCCGGTATCAATTATGTTTTAAAGTAAATTGACTTGGGTTTTGGCCAAATATAAGATTATTTCCTTTTTCTCCATCATTACTTTACATATGTTCATCTCCCCCATCTTCCAAACCAAACTGTTTCTCAGTACTTCCAGGCCAAGATGAATCTGTTTGTATCTTTCTAAATCCTTTGGAGAAGTCCAGAATTGTAGAATTGCAGTTTTCAAAGACTCTCTAAGACACAGGCTGCCTGGGGCTGACTGTAGATTTTGCACTATAACTTCTATTCATCACTCCAATTTCAGCATTGGGGTCTGCTATGTGCTCTGGTTTGCCATCCAGCTGATCTAGCTAATACTCTTATCATGACAGCATCATCTGGGATCTTTGCAGGAACATTCTCACTCCATTCATCTGGCTCAACAGCACCTTGCTCTGGAATTTCTTCTCCTTCCAGTCCTCAGGCATCTGATCATTTGGGACCTTGGTCAAGATGGGCTTACGGGAGAAATCATGTATCTTAGCAGAGTCGCACAACTAGTAACAGTTTGATCAACTAACTTTTCAAAACTATCGCCAGGATTCAAGTCCAGAGAATAAACTGGTTCTTCCTCTCAGAAAAGTAGCTTTTTAAAATTGTACCTGGATGATTTGCAAGCTTCTCATCATATTTACCAGTCTTTGGGTACTCATGCTCGAAAGTGAAATGCAATCTATAGTCTTCCACAAAGAGAGTTTTACTGTGGAATTGATCGCAGTTTGGTTCAGGGGCTTTGGGGAGGAGCTTCATAGAGGTACCGCTGTGCTCTGCTCCATGGAAGTTCACTTCATACTGTACGGTAAAGGATTTGGTGTCAATCAGACAGAGCTTTAAAAGTCTGGCAGAGTTATGACTACTGAACACTCAGAAAACTAAGGTGGATATTAAATATTTAATCAAAGGCAAGGGAATTCACATTTAAGAACCACAATCCCTCTTGTAATGGGCTGAACGGTTTGGGTTTGGTTTGGTATAAACAACTTGTTTATTAAACCTCGTGCCCAAGAGAACTTTGTGCAGCACAGACAGCTTTTCGCAGTAATGGTTACAGTTTGAGTAATACAGCTTTTCTGATGGAGAAATCACACAGTGTGCACTTACATAGAGCTAAACAGATAGACACACCTTTGCAAAATGGAGAACACTGTCAGCTATGGAGAAGGCAGTCCACTCTGCTTAGACAGGAACACGCTGCATCACTGAAGGCAGATGCCTGTGCCATGCTTTGCTTTGCTGTGGGGGTGGGAGGAGCAGCAGGAGCATGTGACAATAACAGTGCTCACAAGCTAACTGGTGAGTACTTGGATGGGGAAAGCTCATATTCTTGCAACAAGGGACCTGTTGGGGAGTGGGGGAAGCCAGGATGCTGCTGACTGGTAGAGCCGTTGTCACATCAGTTATGAGAGCAGGCATGCAGAGGAGCCCAGCAACTCTGCTCAAGACTGGTGATGAGAACCTGTTACACAACACAAAGAAGGAAGGACAGCGGGAGAACATGCTCAAACAGGGAGTGGAAGGTGGCAGTCAGGATATTAGAAGGCTGACTTCTGAAAACAGGAAAAAGACTCCTGCTCTACTTGCACATCTACAAATTCAGAATATGTATAATGCCCTGTGCATCGGTGATGTTGAACAAGACCCATCAGAGGATTCATCAGAGCCATCTCAGCCTTAACCTAGCTTCTACACAAAAGGAAAAAGGTGTGTGATAGTTACTGGAGACTACCTCCTGCAGGGAATGGTGGCACTGACCTGCCAACTTGACCTAATATTTTGGAAACTTTTTGCTTGGCCAGTTTTAAGATCTGAGAAGTGTGGAGATATTGCCAAGGCTCATCCAGCCCTTGGACTGTTTCCCCTTGCAGCTTTTCCATGTAGGCACCAACACTGGCAGAGGCCATGTGGACCATATCAAGAGTCACAACAGAGTTTAGAAGATGAGAGTGAAGAGCGGGGTGCCCACGTGTTGTCTCCTCAAGCCTTCTGATGAGGGAGAAGGCTCGAGCAGAAGTGAGTCAACTGATGTTGCAGGGCTGTCTAGTAGTCAGGGTTTTGTCTTCTATGACTGCAGAAAGTTAAGGAATGAAAGCTACAGAGAAGGGAGCGGATATATCTGGCAAAGTGCAGCAAGAGCATCTGTGCAAAGAGGCTTGCTAACCTAGTGATGAGAGCCTTAAACTAGGTGTGGTTGGGGAAAGCTACCATAATAGAGAAGCAAAGGTACAAAAGAGCAAAGCAGATGTGTGTAGCAAACAGCATTACAGAAGACAATCTCACTTTCCCCTTGTGAGCGCAGCAGTTTAGGACCCATCTCAAATGTCTGTAGGTACACCAATGCATGCAGCACAGAGAACAGTAATTGAAAGTCCATGTGTCATTGCAGAGCTATAGCCCCATTGGGATTGCAATAACACGGTAAGATAACATTCATGACTAGTGTTCTGCAGTGGAGGGATGCAGTCTCTTCAAGAAAGACATGTAGGAAGGTGTGATGGAGGGTTTGCAGTTTGTATAAAGGAGTTTATGAATGCATGGACTGCTTCCCCCGCACAGGTGACAAACCACTAGAGAGCTGGTGGGCAACGATCAGAGGACATACCAGTGCTCATAGTGTTCTAGTAGGGGTCTGCTACAGACCTCCTGATGAAGACGAGGAGGCAGCTGAAGTTGTCAGCTGAACCGGTGTTAACCAAAAGCAAGAAAGGTTACTTTAAGTACATCAGTAGCAAAAGAAAGGCTTAAGGAGAATTTGGGTCCCTTGCTCAACGAAGCAGGATACTTAGTGAAACGGAATTTGGAAAGAGCTAAGGTACTCAATGCCTTTTTTACCTCAGTTTTCACTGGTAAGGTTTGCCCTCAGGCCTCCAGGTCTCCAAACCTTCTTGAAGAGTATGTAGGAGTAAAGCTGTACTCAAAGTAGAGGAAGATTGAATTAGGAAGCACTTAAGATAATCACTTAATTAGACATACAGAAACCTGTGGTAACAGATGGGATGTGCCTGAGGTTGCTGAAGGAGGTGATTGATGTCATTGTGAGGCTACTCTTGATTGTATTTGAGAGGCAATGACAATCAGGGGAGGCTTCTGATCACTCGAAAAAGGGAAATGCCACTTTCACCTTCAAGAAGGGAAAGAAGGGGGATCCAGGCAAGTACAGGCTGGCCAACCTTTTCTCAATAATATGAGATGTTTATTGAGCATATCCTACTAGATGCCATTTTTAAACACAAGAAGGAAAGGAAGGAAGAGTTGACATGGATTTACCAAAGGCAAATCACACTTGACCAACCTGATTGCTTTCTATGACAAGATGACTGGCACTGTGGACAAGGGAGGGCAGTGCATGTTGTATACCGTGGCTTTAGCAAAGCATTTGACTGAGTTTGTTTAATGTTTTCATTAATGACCCATTAATGACCCCATTAATGATCTCTGTGCATGGAAGTGTTCAAGACTTCACTAGACATGTCCCTGAGCAACTTGATCTAATTAAACTTGCTTTGAAAAAGGGATTGGACTAGGCAACCTCCAGAGAAACCTTCCAACCTAAATTCTATTATTCTACAAAAGTTTAAAAATAGAAATCCAGTTGGCCAAAATATGTGTGCAACAACTGAAACCAAACATGGTAGAGCTAATGTGCATCTGTCTCAAAAAAGAAGCACATTAGGATGCCACCAAGATGTTTCCTAAGTTAGATGGGGGAAAGGCTTAAATAGAACTCCTATGACATTTTTGGCCATTGGCAGTATTGTCAGTCTTTCACGTCTGAACACTTTCTAATCACAGTTGCCCAAAGCTGTTTTTAGCTTTCACTGTCAGAAAATCAGAGAGCAATAGTGAGGACATCTTATTCCACATCTTAATATGAGCGGAATGAAGACAAGAACTAACAAACAATTTCCTGAAAAGGAAAATCCTTGAGAAGGAGAGCGGTCTCCATTTATTATCCTGTTATAGTTCAGTTCTACTTAGATGACTCTTTTCCATTTATCTCCAGGCTTCCCATGGAGAAAGTAGAAGACTGATGCACAATTTAATGACCTGCCTTGGTGGAGACAGCAGGATAACCCCATTTAATAAGGTTGCTCCTAGTAGTGAATGACTGACCAATGGATGACTCCCAAAACAAAACCCCAACAGCAACAACAACGACTGCATTTTCTAATCAACAAAGCAAAATAGATTTTAACATGTATTTCTGATTGAGTGATGCCGTACTGTTTGTTGACACCTAAATGATACAGTTCGTCTGTATTTCCTCAGCTCTCAGCTATTAACCTCTCTCTGCTTCTGCCCATCAGTTCTAATGCTTTCTCAGCTCCTCCTGTACCAAGAAATCCTGCTTTTTAACCTTCGTTCTCCTGCCTTCAGCACACACCATGCTTCTTTCTGGGTTGCTTTTTACCTGTTCTGAGATTACAGTTTTCCAAGCTGGATAGCCATTGCGTGCTTTGTGTCACAATGACCTTTTCCAGGCATTTTCTGCCATCTCGATTTTATTTAATCTAAACCCATTGATTCCTCCTTATGTAGTGTACTGACATGAATGCAGCAAGAGGCTGAGTGTTTTTTGGTTTTTTTTTCAGAAATCACCTAAATCTCATTTTCTCTTGCCCTTTTAAAAGCCCTAGCAATACACATCTTCAACTCAAGGCAGCGGGTGTTGGAGCAGCCATCTAAGGCAGCTTCCCCCACCGCCAAGTAGGAGCTGAACCACTCTGGCTTGTTTTCTAGGTTTCAAAGCACATATAACGTTTATGGCATCACTGGGAAAACCTACACTGAGAGGGTGGCATGGCAACCGGTGCTGCAGCTGATAGCACTGCCTTTTACTTCCCTGAGGCCTGGGCAGAATGAGCATGATGAGCGTCCTGCTGGTATGCTGGGTATAAGCACACCTAGAAGTAAGCTGGCCAACATGGGACCATTACAGGTGGTCTTAAGAAGCCAGCTCCTACAAGGAATTGGACACTGATGGGGGCAAAACTGGGATTAAGAACTGTGGGAATGTGAGCTATAAGTTAGCATAGAGGATAATTATTTTAACTTAAATTCTGTTATGTTTTGTTTCTTGTATTTGAAGAATGAAGGACCCATTAGGTCATATTTCTGTATTTTTCCTATATTTGCAGAATAAAAAAAGAGAAAGTTCTGTCTAATAATGCCTATACAATAATGCAGGCACAACAATTAAACAGCATGACATTGGATCCTCATTTTCCCTTTATCTTGGCTAGAGAATAGATTTCAGTGGAGAATAATTTTTATTTTTCACACATTATTCATATTTGTGGCTTGAAACATCCCAGGCAAATTCTGTTCTTAGGACATACAATATTTAAAAAGGAAATGTCTGCATCCTTCTGTACAGGGGTAGCAGAAGTTTTAACAGCTTCTGCCCATGCAAAGCAAACTGAACTGTGCAAGAGGGAGCAAGTCTTCATATTATAAGGTCGGAGGCATGTGAGGGTTGTGCTTTGTAGTAAAAATATGTGCATCAGAGTTAATTTGTTTTTCTGTTGGTAACTTAAACACCAAAGCTGTGTTCTTGTGTGAAGGACTGTCTTGTTAGCCTAAGTGTCTAAAGTGTACTGTATTGACTTGTTCTCAGCATACCCATACTGCATGTAAAATGCATTGTGCAAAGAATATAGCCTTCCCGTAAGTTTATCACTGTTCATTTATCTTTCTACTCACTGATGCTTAAAAACCGAGTTTGTCTTTCTGCTTAAAATGACAGACTTTTAGAATTTTGCAACCAGGGTTATGTCTGAAGGAAGAATTCTGTTTGGGAAGTTTTTACGACACTATATCTGCAATTACAGCACTTGCTACTTACTGTGGCAGAAAAGATGATAAAGACACAGGTCTTTTATTTATTCCCATCCTAATTTAAGCCCACTTTTGCTGTCAACTACTTGTCTCTGCCAACAGTGAGCCATACAGGAACTTCCTTAGGACATACAGACCACATCTGCACAGTAGTGTTAACATTCAAGCACCTCTGCAGCAGGCTGCAAAGCTAGCTCTGGGTAAAATAACTTTTTATTTCCCAAGCCTTTTAAGGATGAAAGATGACAAAGCATTTTGTTAGAAATAAAGTTGGAGGAGTGCATCCTATATTAAATGTGTCCTGAGCTCTTTCACTTAGTTAGAGATGTCCAACTTGGTTTCTGGAAACTGACCATTGTGTGTGTGATCACTGCCTTGCTCACCACACAAGGCTGATACAGAAGACCTGCTCTGCAAGCCACAACTTATGCTGATCTGCAAAACACTAATGAGAAATGGTACAGGGACTGTCCTCATACATACATACTGTATGTATGTGAACACATATATTTATGTACATATCTATATATTTATATGCACACACATATCCATCCCTTCATGCATGCAGGTAACAACAGGATAACTATACATGTACACATAAACACTTAACAGAAAAACCAAACTTTTACCTTGGGCTATGGTATACAGTGATACCCTCACCTCATGCCACAATGAACACCACAAAAATATAGCAGTAAAATTCAGTACAGGCAAAGACTAGCAAAAAGAGTAACTATTCTTGTCATTATCCATCACTGAGGTACTCCAAAAGAGAACCTTACAATAAGCAGGCTTAACAAAAATATTTTGTATATGAGAGAACTGTATACTAGAGAAAAAATTTTGTAGCTGAGGATGTTTGTTTTCCTGGTGATGTAAACAGACAAAAAATGGTTGCTAGCAAAGGCTCAAGAAGAAACACTGCAGCTTTGTGCATGGCAAGTAGCTAGCAAAAGCCAGCAGCACCACCTGGTGTTCTCTCCAGCCCCTCAGAGAAGCACTTGGTCCTACATGGACCACAGCCCTAACAGCAAGGTCCAGCTCTGTAAACTTTGACCTCTTTACCCCACTGTGTGCCATAGGAATGCACGAACCATGACGATAAAATCTCTGGCTACAGTTATTAAATTAATGGAGATAGGAGCCAGTAGTCCCAAAACAAAAATGAAGCTAAGATCTCCAACCCTTAGCTTTGGATGTGATTAATAAACCCTGCTTATAGTAGAATGGATCAGTTTAAGCATAGCCATCAATGGACACGTGTTTTACCTGTCTTCCCTTGAGTACCTGCAGAATTAGTTCACTTGTGGGAAGAGTAGGTTGGGTGAGGCTGTGTCAGCCCGCAGGGTCCTGTGCAGACATATCCTCCAGCCTTCCTCTCTCTCAGCCAGCTTTGAAAACAAGCCTGAGGCACTTTTGGAAATTTCCCGTCAAACTCCTCCTACTTCTGGAACAATATTTTCCTGGTCTATTAAACTAAGATTGCATTTTGCAACTTGCAATGCTGCCTTTGATAGGAAGTCCTGTTTAAAAACTAAATCAAAACCTTGGATAAAAACTGAGTAATTACTTTTTTGTTGTGTATTAAAATAACTATGCTGCATATTTACAAAGAGCAATTGACCCTTGTGTTTAAAGATACCTGGATTCCTTTGTGGCTCAGAGAGGGAGAGAAAAATACCTGACATTCAATTCTATTTTTCTTTTGTCACTTTCTCAGTATGGAATAGCATGTAGATCTAGAGTGGGCATATACTTGAGACAAAAATAAACTTATTCAGAAGCAAATATGTTCATTCATAAGTCATTATACTCCTTCACACATGAATACCCAAGCCAAAAAAGTAGGAACTTAGATGAAAACACAAGTCAGATTCAGCAATTGGGTATAAAAATACACACCTCCAGCTACAACAGGGCTCTACATAGCTTGCAGCCGGTCCAGTAAAAGGTCATTGAGTACATTCTAAAAAAACTCATTGGCTTAAGAGATACTCAACTTCAATTGTGAGTTTTGTTATGATTTGTAAGTCAGCACTCTACAATAACTTTTAAGTACTGCAGAAGTTTGATAGGTGGAGCAAAACAAAAGCAAGTCTCAGCCACTCTGTAGCTCCAGGATCTCCCTTCACCCTTGCTTAGGGGAAAGAACAAATGGAAAGTAAGTGGCAAGGACAGTGTCAAGCACTGAGCACCTTCAGACACGCAGTCTCAGCCCCATCACTCAGTCCTGACCTTCTGTGGTTGCCCTGTGGGACTTACTGTGGGGTAGGGGTGGGAGCAGAAGACAGTGTATTTCCGAATGATGCCGTTCAGCTTGAGGGGAGGGAGCCAGGACACGAAGACGGTGGAGGCTGAAGCCGCAGCTGCTTTAACACCAGCGGGAGGACCTGGAACTGGAAAAACAAGATGTGTTAGAGTGGTCCAAGGCAGGCACTTGGTCACCCAACGTAGTGGAGGAACACAAGGGAAAAGAGGAGCTTGCCGCTTTGGTAACTGTGCTCCTGTGGACCAAGTCGGACACCCTGTGTTAGGAAGCAGCCTCTGCGCTGCCCACACCAGGGGAGAGGGTTTGGAGGGATGTGCCCCCATTGCTAAGAGGGTAAAGGCTCTACTTCAGAGGACCCCAAAGCAGATGCAGCCTCTGACTGATTAAAATTTTGTGAAGTATCACCCCCAGTCTGCATGCATTAAAATATGGTAGCTGTGGCCAGTGAAATTGCCAAACAACATATTATTATAAATTGTCAATGTTGAAGACATAACTTATGCCAAATTATTATTTGCTGTATAAATAATACACATGTGAACAGTTTAGTGGATATACACAGTAGACCTGTGAACTTAATGCAGCGGAGAGCAAATGAGCTGTAGGCCCTTGCAGTTAGCCCTGCCTGACGTGATCCAGGTCCAGCTAGTGGTGTGATGTGTGAGCAGATGTATGACCACACAGTCTCCTTCCCCCCTGCCTTGCCCTCAGCAGCTCAGACCTCTAGCTGGCACTGTAGTGTGTGAATGCATACCTCTTTCTCTAATTACAGCAGCTATCTATGTAAGTCATCAAAAGCTGTCACAGAGGAAGAGAAAAAAACCCTTCTCTAAAATCATGTGGAAAAAACTTCAGCCAGGAAATGCTACAAAATTGGTACATAATATTAACTGTATCTCTTCACATGCTTGTATTTTGAGAAAGGCTTTAATTTCATAAGCGTGTGTTATTTTTCAAACACACATTGCACTGTACAATGTTCTCCAACTTCGGAAACACTCTGCTACTAATGTGAAAAAATACCTGCATGCTAGAATATCACATTACGCATAAGCTTGTACTTAAACAAAGTAGCAAGAGATACATTTAACATCAGAATAAATTGGTTTTAAGTTTCCTGAAAAAATGACTTTTTTTCAATAGGAAAATACTATAAAATATTTTTTAAATTATCAGAATAAATAATTTGAAATATATTTTAATACTGCATGTGGCGAATACTCATGTTAAATTATTAAAATAGTTATTCTATATTGTAAATTACTACATATGGTATTAAAACCAAAATGAAACATTTTGATGGACTGTATTGTCTTCAGAAACTTTGGTTCATAAGGAATCTAATTTTTTTATCTCATTTCAAGCAAAACAACCAAAATGTTAGAATTTCCAGTAAAATTACCATTGCAATGCTTGATCAACTTTCTTTACTTTCACAGAAAACAGTCATTGTGCAATATAGATGGAAAAACCCTTCTCCAGCAAGCTGATCTTCACTGATGGATTCTTAATCTTTGTTCTGCCTCATTTAAGTAAGTAGGTATTATGGTGGCACAAAACTTTGCCTATAAAGAGAAGCCAGACAGCCTGGGGTCTACATTTGCTTAGCTTTGTGGCTAGCTACTTCAGGTTGAAAAAGCATATAAGGAGAACTTCATTTTTAGATCTGTACAGGTATTACTGCAAGATCTAAGAAAGCTGACAGATAGGCACCACTCAGTGCATCATTTCTGAATATGCATTTTCTGTTTATAGTGTGCTAAGAAAGCTAATAAGGCATCAAGTGAGAATGTCATGATTATAATTACATGCAAACCCAGCCCCTCACTGCAAAGGGGCTAATTCAGTTAGCAGTTCTATCCAATGCAGAGTAAATATTGATGCTTGACAGCATTCAACTTGTTATTTATACCCAGCTCATTAGAAATGCTATTTGCTCCCGCTGCTGAAGAGTGAAAGCTAGCTCTCCAGGGTAATTACTTAACCCACGGGAGTATTCCTTTACAGTTAGTAATGTTTTCTGGAAATCACTGCAAATAGACGTATGAGGTTAAAGTAATTTATTGTTAAATTAGGGTGTGATGTATAGGGACAGGTTCTGACGGTAATTGGTCATGGCTGTCAACTGTTGAGGGATTAACTCAGAATTCATGTAGCATTTTCCAGTCAATGGACATATGTGGAAAACATTGCTTGTCAGTGGGCTGCTGTATTACTGCCTGGTATACACGCCAGCAGAAAGAGAGGCTAGAGATTTGGGAAGCCATATAGTTAAATTTCTGGAGCTTTTTTAATCTAAGCACCCCTCTGCCTCATTGAGGAGGGGTTGGAATCAGGCAACAGTTTTTGCAGTGGTGCCAAAATTATTCTGAATTTTTTTTTCCTATTATTTCTCTTTTTGTTACGTTGTCTTTGTTTGCTGGGTTGTGCACATGGAAATGACTGTGTGTGGGGAAGTGTTTACATTTCCTTAGAAAGAATTCTACAGACTGTCATCTGATGCTTTACAGACCACCACTGTCCTCTGTCCAGAGGACATTGTTCAAACTAATCTCCTGGACCTAAACAAGATTATTATGAGTTAGCTCAGCAGTAACTGAAATATTTGTTACTAAACATGGGTTTCTTGAGTATATGAAGAAGTTGTGGTGGAGGAATGCGGTGACTGCCTTATCTTGGAGAGGAAAGACCCCAGTCTTGCTATGCTAACTTAAGGTATTTTCTCTCATTGCCATTGCATCCCTTAGCCTTAATAGCTTCAGTCATAAGAGAGCAGCACCAGGAGACCTGGGCTGTCTTACTGAATTCTCCAGGGACCACTTTTTAGCACACTGATTCCCACAGATCTGAGGAAAGACAAGCTAAATCTGCACAGTATCATAGTTTCTTTTTTTCCATAGTCACCAGGGGCAAAATAATGGTAAGAAGCTGGAGGACAACCGGGACTGAGCACAGAGAACTGACGACTGCTTCTAGACAACTTTGGAACCTTCCAGGGAGAAGATTTGGTAAGTTTAAGATCAAAGATGGCCTCATTCTCCAGCTAGCAAGGCTTTGAAAGGCACGCAAATAGCATGCTGCTTTCCTGTGGAGGAGAACACTTTGTATTCTTGACAGTGCAAGTGAAATGCTAACGCAGAGAAGGCAATTATACTGATATGACTAGTCTGGAAAACAGCATTTAGATGAGCCAGATAATGGGGAGGAGCTCCAGGAACTTTCTCATTCCCCTTTTCATAAGCAGAGAGATTATCACCATTTTTCTTCACAGTACTGAACAGCGGGAAAGCAAATCCACTGAGCACTGTGCATTTAAGAGTGGTATCAGAAAACTGAACCCTGCTCTGAAGCAGGTTTTTAATTCCGCCTCACAAAAGACTATCTTATTGCCTGTTACGTTTAGGAAAACCAAAGCAAAATAAACTCCTGACTGCTACCAGTAGTGCCTTTGTTCATGTAGATATCCCACCTATAATTTATACCTATCTTAGCCAAAATACATTCACATGGGCTGTCCACCCTGCACGCACTCTGAACTGACCTCATATTAATCACACCATTTCAATGAAATCCTGCCAGTTTCACAAGAAAAACATTTATTATTCTGTACCTTGTTCTGTTAGTCAAAAAGATAAAATTGGAGATCTCTGACAATAGAAAAAAAATATTAAGGGGTCATTAAGGGCAATTTTCCCTCATATTCCCCAGGTGACGAACTGCACAGCCATCTTCATCAGCTGAGCTCTGCTCCAAAGAGTACTGAACATGTACTTGATTGGATTTACACTTACTTATTTTAGAATAAATATAAAGCTTTGTCAGATGGTATCTGTGCATCCTTCTTTCTCATGCCAATCGCCAGGAAGCTCGGTGCCCAGAGAGAGAAAGGAGAGGGGGAAAATCTCTCTGGGCAGAGTCTTACAATGAAGCTGGCAAAGGGGTTTAACATTATTCCTCTCTGCAGTAATCCCTGCTGCTCCCTTGCTGCAGCTTTCCCCTTGCTCTGAACGCTGACCTCTCCGGCAGAGGAGAGCTGGAAGGACAGCACCGCTGCACTGAGCAGAGTCTTCTGTCATACGCAGACAGCTCTCTGTACATAAGAATGCATTTTCTCAAGAGAAATTGGTACGAGAGAGAAATATGCAACCTGCAGCATCACATAAACCCCAGAAGCAGCCTCTGCCAGACACTCGGTAAAAAGCAGCCAGGCCAGGCCAAATTGCCAATTGCAGGAAGGTTTCCTTGGGAGGGGGCTCTGGGGTCCGTGTCCTCTGCTGGCCACTTTTGCCCAAGGTCAGTGGTGCTGCCGCCGGCCGAGGTGCTGGGTTGGGCTTGTAGGGGGAGCAAATTACAGTGTTTTGACTACAGTTTTCTCATATCGCATTTGCAGTGCAGAAACAGGGAGGGAATTTGTCAAGCCCCCATTGCTACAAAGTGGAGTAGCTTTTTGAAACTGTACTTTGAACACAGTGAGGAAGAGAATTTGAAGGACTACTTTAATTTTTAATGATTTAGTAAATTAAATCCTCAAGTGAAGAGGACAATGAGCTTATTAGAAACTGTGAAGTGGAAAATGCAGGGGACAAAATCACAATGAATTCTTAAAAATTGAGCATTTCTGCTTGGCTTATTTTTCTGCCAGAAGGAAGTTCAAGAAGAGCAGTTTCTTTTTCTAAAGGCTAATGGGGGAAAAAAAGCTAGACAGAACCCATAAATATGATCACATTGAAAGGAAAGCTCATTTTCTGTTATTTGCTAGAGTTCCCATTTTCTAAGCTGATCAGCAGCAGTGTCTGACCTCTGGTGTCTAAAATCAGTATCAAACACTACAAGAAATCGAAACTTCAACACATTTCATCCAGGCTGACTGCTCTGCTCCATGGGTTACTCTTATTTTGCTGCACTGGAGATTTCAGGCCTGCTAAAGAAATTTTGGGCTGATGTCTTTAAACTGAGCACCAACAGAGAACTCACAGGAAGCCATGACCTGACTTTCAACAGCAGCAACAGAACAACCTGCACCACTGATTTTATAAAGAAAGACTTCACCTAATGTAAAAGAAATGAAAAAAGGAAAAAAAAATGGCATGATATAATTATGCAGAGGGCTTGGCAAGACACTTAAAAATATCTCAGATTTACTGATTTTATTAGAGGAGGGTAGAATACTTTGTGTCATGCTTTTAGCCAGAGAAGGTCTGTGCGCAGAGCTGTAAGATTTCCAGATCTAAGTTCTGTTAAGATTGCAATTATTCCACGTGCTGAGGGAGCGTTCAAATTAACTTTAGGGCAGAATCTTTTAGGTCTACTGAAATTAGGCCTACTGAATAATTCTTAGAATAATTCCTTAGAAAACTACAAAAGAATTGTCTGTTCTTTCTGAGGAATGAGGCACCTGTTTGATGCATATGATTTGGCAATGTGATTTCTCTTTTCCCATCTAACTTCCACAGCCTTAAGGATGCTTAGACCTGGGACTTTTGTTTTGTCCTATCTTTAACTGCAACCCTTTATCTATTCCACTCTAAACCTGTACTGCCTTTAATAAAAAGTTGTGAAGCAGAACATGAAATCATTGTATTTTCTGGAAATGCGTTTCAGTTCAGTTTTCTGGACAAAAGATTTAATGAGTGGAACCAATGCGAGGCATCAGAAAACATCTGAAAAGGTTAGTCACACTGCCTTGGGGTGAATTATTGTTGAACTGCAGGAGGATTAAAGCCGAGGGATGAGCTTTTGCATAGCAACCAAACATGGTCAGAGCCTATGTATTTCGCAGATCCCAAGGGCTTGTCTGATCTCAGAAAGAGAGAGAGAGAGGAAAAGAGACACCAAGAATTAGAGAAGCAAACTAGGAAGAGGTGGGTTAAGGGAAAAAAAATATTTTGGGCTTCTGATGTTTCAGAACTGTTGCAAACTGGAGACAGACCGTAGGAGCTGGATGGGTACGTGTAGTAGGGGAAGGGAGCAATGGGCACGGTAACCCTTCAGGTAGGAAATACTGTTATCAAGCAACAAGTTATCCATCACTCTCCCTGGCCAGCAGGGCAGAGAGAAGTACTCAGCCTATTTTGCAGCAAAAGAGGCTGCATTATGGTGGATCCTTAACTGGTACAGGATGCTTGCTCCTTATTGTCCTCCTATATTGGACTGGCTGGCCAATTTGACACATAAGGCATCAGGCATCAACGTTGCTCAAAGGCATAGACCAGCAAGCACATTCTTGCTCTCCTCAGGGGTGCTCTGACTTGAACTATATCTCCTTGAGACCAGCCTGTCCCTAAACTCTTGGAGCAGTGTGGAACAATTCCCTTGTCTGCTGGTGGCTTAAGTCCCAGTCCCAAGGCTCTGGGGTGAGAGTCTTCGTGTTCAGAAAGTATTCAGTGAAAAGTTTCCATGCTAGGATCCGTTTGACAAAAAGTATTTGAAAATGCAGCAGGTGATCTTACGGTTCTCTTATTTTTTGAGCATATTTGGAGGTTCTAGCAGGGGAGTGCAGCTACCACATAACCTTGACCCATGAACGGTATGTCTCAATCAGGGAAGGCTGTCCTCTTAAACTGAGCATGCAGCTTCAGAAGAGACGCACATGGAGTGAGGGAGGTCGGGGACACCATCCCAGCCAGCCAGACCAGTCAAATCAACCTTGGCGATCAATAGGGTGACAGATGTTGCAGCCAAATCATCAACGCTGTTTAATACCTTCATAAGTGATCTGGATGATGGGACCAAGCGTACCCTGAAAAAGTTTGCTGATGACAACAAAATGAGTGGGGAAGTGGACATTTCAGAAGGGAGAGACACCTAGGGTCTAAGGACCTAGGTAGGCTGGAATAGTAACTTAACAAGAACCTTATGAAGTTCAACAAGGACAAGGGTAAGGTCTTGCACCCAGAAAAATATAATCCAGGAGTGTAGCACAGGCTGGGATCTACTCAGCTAGGGAGCAATTCTGTAGAAAGTGACCTGGATATTCTGGTGCACAACGAGCTCAATAGGAGTGAACAGTGTGCTGCTGTGGCAAAGAAAGCCAACAGGATGCTGGATTGCATCAACAAGGGCATCATCAGCACATATAGAGAAGTCATTATCCCACTCAGTGCTTGTCAGGCCACACCTGCAACAGTGTGTTCAGTTTTGGCCTCTGCTACACAAAAAAGATGTGGACAAGCTGGAAAGGCCACAAAGAAAATCAAATGACTGCGATGCCTGTCATATAAGGAAAGGCTGAGAGAATTGGCTTTGTTTAGCCTTGAGAAAAGAAGGTTTACGGGAGATCTTATCACCATATTCCAGTATTTAAAGGGTGACTACAAAGAAAATGGAGACTCCCTTTTTACAAAGAGTCATATAGAAAAGATGAGAGTAATGGGTACGAGTTGCTCTTGGGGAGATTCCAACTAGAGAGAAGAGGAAAATTTTTCACAAAGAGAACAATCAGCCATTGGACTAATCTCCCCAGGGAAGTGGTGGATTCCCCATCATTGGGCACTTTTAAGATTCAGCTGGACAGGGTGCTGGGCCATCTTATCTGGACTGTGTTTTTGCCCAGAAAGTTTGGACCAGATGATCCTTGAGGACCATCCCAACCTGGTATTCTGTGATTCTATGATTACTTTCAGATTTTTCTTCGAAATATAAACATCTACCTCCAAGCACTGGGTGTCTCAAGAGCATCTGACGCAGGTGGTCCAAAGTAGTTGTTAAAGGACTTTAGAGTGGAATCAGAATGACCTAACATTCAGTGTTTAAGACACACAAGTCTATAGCAGAGCAAATTGTCCTTGGCAGTATTAGACTCGGTGCAGTATCTTGAGACAGTTTTAAACAAAAAAGCAGACCTACATTAACCAACACTACTATATGCCTAAATTTCATCGTATTTCTCAGCTATTAGACATTAACTTACTTTTTTTTTGCTATTAAAATACTTTGATCAAATTGATGGAAAGCACATGAAAATAGAACAAGGAACAAATAACTCATTTGATAAGGTAATAAAAAATTTTAGAAGTCCGATTTTCATTTATACTGCATCCCCTGGGTACAAATACAGTTGGGGCCAGGTGGCCACACAATGTATGTAAATTTTAGAATGAGTCCTTGAATGTTTTATTGGAAAAAATTAGTAACACTCATCAAGTAATTTTTTATTGGGGAAAAAAAACCCCAAACATCCATTGAGTCAGTTAATCTACTAAATCCAATCTCTTGGCACTTTAAAAAATCTCATTACAAATAAAAAAATTGACAAATATATTCCTATATTCATGAATGACCAGTAAACTGTATGAGTAACAAATAAAAATCCATTGACTAATTTCCTTGAAAAAAACATTGCATAACTCACAGGAGAATTTACCAAACAAACATTATTCAAGTAATTTCATTGCTAGGACTCTGTGATTTTTTATTTCTGCCAAAAAACTCTTGATCCAGAATTTCAAAAGTGTTTAGGGATCTAAAGTTATATTTGAGCATCTCATGGGTTTTTCAAGGCATTAAACAGATTAGGGACAAAACACCCTCTGAATTTGAAATTCTAGTCCTTGAAAAATAGATCAGTGTGTGGCATCCTACTAAGGCAACCTGAAGAGATTTTCATAGTTGAAGTTACAGGAAAGTGATTATGAAATCTTGTGTGTGTATGTCCATGTGTGATTAAAAGTTTCCTTAACTTTCAGCTTCAGGACTTAAATTTTCCATGCTTTGGTCTATGAACAAAGGCAAGAGATTTTGTTCTTTATTTTGCTTTTGAGGGAAGAGGTGTTTGGAGGAAATTTGGCCTTATACTGGAAATAATCTCCCTACAAGCATATAAATTACATAAGAATATCCCAGAATAGTCTCCCCATTTTCAATCACTTTGAAATAATTAACTCAAAAATTCTCAAAATTCTGAAGAAAGATCCTGAGGTATTTGAAAACAAAAAAAACCACAAACTTGCTCAGATCACTAGTGTTATCTACAAGCTTCTGGCTCACCTGTACCAGAGTCTTGGAAACACTCAAATTGTTTTCAAAGCTGTGAGCACACACTCCTCTCCATCTGCTCCTAACTCAAGACCTCCAGGCACAACCCTCACTGTGCATGTTTGTGTACAATATTTGCACTGTTTTGAAAACCTGAAACATACAAGTATTTTCTTGAAGTGGGAATGGAAAATGTTTTAATCCTTACCATCTTCTTTAGTGCGGGTGAAAATTTGTTCACTTCTCACTCCATCTCCAGCTCGTGTAAAAGCCAACACCTGAATGCTGTAGTTGGTGTATTTTTCCAGGCCGTCAAGCTCTAGGGATGGCTGCGTAGTAGTGACATTCTTTATCTCTCCTAGCTCTACAGAATAAAAAAGAAATTGAGTTACTGCCAAGTTCAGTCTTCTCCCAGCTATTAATGCCTTCCATGAAAATCTTGGGGATTAAAGAGTCTACCAGAGAAGTAATGCTTCATTATGATAAAATAGCAATGAATTACAATAAATCAAAATAAATTCCTTTGTGTCCTGACTTCTTACCATTGAAATTAGACCCAGCTTTAATTTTCAAACTTTTTTTTTTGCAAATTTTTTAAATGCAGGGAAGAGAATTGAAAATTTCTACAAGTAATAAGATTTTTCATAAAGAAGAGATAAGAAGAAGTGATTATTGCAAAACATTCCCTAAAGCGAAAATGAGGAAGTCATTTATCTTCATAAAGATTTTCTGGTTTTGAGACATTTTTGAGACATTTCTCATAAGTAAAAACAAGAAAAGGCCCCTTTGTTTTAAATATGTAGCAAGTGCTGCTGCAAAGCACTTGATGGCAGTAATACCAGCTAACAATAGATTTAAACACAGTAAAACCAGATTTACTCACAGAAAGATGATGCATCTTTTTTGCATCAAGCTAAGAAGTACAACTCATACGTCAAAACAGCTTTAAACATATTTAGGGCAGAAAATAAAGCTGAACAAATGAAAAAAACCCAGTTTTAAGCACTGCATGAACATCATCTTTTTTCATCACATTGTAGGACATCACATAGGAGCTTAGATGTGCACTGATAATATTCACATAGGATCTGATCCAAAGACTACAAGCATCGCTGAAAACATTTAATTTTATGTCAGTCATGTCTACGTTTTTATGTATGTTTCTCATACATTTTTTAATCTTTATTTTGAAATGTACAAAGGAACTGGTGTCTTATTTCCAAATATTTTTGACTCTAACAGTACCAGCAGTAACAATGGGGTTTTGGCTTACATTTCCACTTCACAGTAATAGAGGCCAGGATTTGCAAGACAATTGCAGATGAGAGTGACCCATGATCCTGATGGAAAGGAAGGAGACAGCTCATTGCCCTAGAGCTATGAAAATTCAGCAGGGCAGATAGGAATAAGGGCATGTATATCTCAAACATACAAGTATTTAATTTACATGAAAGGATTGTACGTAGAATTATCATCATGTGACAAATTGCAGATTAGTGAGATATCTCATTTCTCCTCTGATCATTTCACTCATTTGCTTGGGAGTCTATTTCCCCAGGAATTATGTTAAAAGTACAAAACATAAGCACAACAGAAGAGGCTGGCATGAAAAATAACAAGCCTTTTCCAATAATGTTTCCTCCTTTTGCCTTCAGCCATGGAGATGACATGCATCCTGTCAAAAAATAAGCAATAAACTCTCAAGTAGGCAACTAGCTAAGCAAACAGGTAACCAATCAAACTAAAATAAAATACAGGTTTTGGGAAGGTATGTTCTAGGTAAATATCATAATTCTTTATAAAAGAAACCTGCTGAACTTTGTGACTGAGATGAAATTTGATCAGGTAATTTTGCGTACTTTGGCAGGTCTAGGGAGTGTCGCCAACCCACAGTGGAAGCCTTCCTTGAGTCAGCTTTGCCATGCTCGCTACTCTGCTAACACTGTACAGAAAATGGCTGCCTTGACAAGCTGATAAAGCTTTCTTTAAGTCAAGGAGAAAAGGAAGTGCCATGCCTTCACAGCAGAGAGTAAATGATATAATGGGCACATATGGCTTGTTACTTGGTAATAACTTGATTTCTCTCACCTCCGTCCAAGAGGTTGGCCCAGTAGATAACCCTGAATCCTTGCAGAATCCCATTCAGAGTTTCTTTTGCCAACGTTGACCAAGAAATAGAGATGGTTTCTGGTGATGTGGCAGTGGCTTGCACATTCCCTGGAGGGCAACTGGGCACTGGAAAAAGATATTCACAATTTTAACTTGATGAATACAACTCAGTATTTACCCTTTGGGTATTCCTTCATTGCTTTCATTTCTTTCTATCTAATTTCATTGCTATCCTTTCATTGCTAACCCACCACCCGTTATTTAATTAGCAATTGCACATTATTAACATTGCAAAACCTTTATTCTTGCTACAAACCACATGTTTCTGCAAATGCAGCTGATTTCCCTGGACTTTTGATGTACTGCTTTCCCACTTGCTGACTAGTCTTTTAATAGGCTTTTTGTCACTTCTTTTGAAAAAGAAATGTGTCCTAGTACTGAAATATGCAGAATATTCTGTAAGCAATTTAAATATATATTTTAAAGTTTGCAACCAAATTGTCATCTTTCTGGAAAATTCTACTGTCTGTTTAAAATTGGTGGTGGGAGAAAGAGGACACTTATTTAAAAAATATTGGAAAAAACATTCATAAAATATTTTCACTGACATTTAGAAAAATCAGGAAAAGTCAGCCACATCTAAGGCATTTTCTGTTGGCCATTTAGTGTCACAACAATACCGCAGTATCAGTATTTGGCATTGATTTAAAGCTCATGACATCTGTAATTCTGAGAGGGACCCAAAATTGAGTAAGGACTGAAAAAAATCCACATTGCCAGAAAAAGTAAGCATGCTGGATTCTGAAGAAAAAAAAAAAATTATTAAATACAAAGTATGTGCACGCATAATTATACTGCCTTCTGAGGTCTTGCAGTAATAGAAGCATTTAGAGTTAATGAAAAACACCAGCTTTCCAAGAAGCGTATGCCTCAAAATTTGTAGCTCTTGAGAATTTTAGATATGTGCTGCTCCATTTCCCCCGTGTAAAAAGTTAGATTCCTAGCTGACACTGACTTCAGTACACTGATGCCAATTTACAGTAGCTGAATATCTGACCCACGCTATCCTTTAGGATTGTTATTTGTTCTTACACTCCTCTAAAATATTTGGCCTCTTTTTGGATATAGAATCATTCTCTTTTTCCACTAGAGGACTCTCTCTCATTGTTAGAGAAGTACTTTTTACGCAGTTTGAAAAAAAAAAAAAAAGTAATCTAAATTATTCCTTGGATTAGACAGGTTGAATTTTGCCTGAAATAGCAATCATTTTTCTCTCATTAGTTTGGATATCCTTGGAAAAAAAGCCCACATCTCTTTTTATGCTGACAGGATAAGGCATTGTGCAGTACAAGTGTTCTAGGTTTCACAGCAGGTTCATTTGAAAACGAAAGAAAGACAACAAAATTAACAGTATCACTTCAACTTTCAGAGTTTTACTTCTTAGCATTTCAAAACTATGATGAGATCACTATGATGCTATGATGAGATCACAAAATTTGCAAATATGTAAACACCAGAGCAACGAGGTTTCTTAATGGAAGCTAGAGTCTTAAATCAATCAGCAGCAGGATATATCACATTAGTAGGTTTCACCTGACTGATTCTGCATCTGTTGCAATGAAAACTGTATGTGCTCATTGGCCAGTCTCTTCCCACCCAGCTGTCTATTGTATCTAACACCTGTAAAGTCTGGTATTCTATTATCCCCACAATATAATATATAATCACTAATCATACAACAAATGTAACAAGGTAAAAAAAAATAAAAAAATAATAATACGTCCCAAGATAGACGTTTGCCTAGGACTTACCATCCTCAAGAGTAGTGGTGATGATTTCCTGAGAAGAAGGTCCTATTCCAGCCCGGTTACAAGCCTGGACTACCATACCATACTGTGTGAATTTTTTCAGGTTATTCAGTGTATAAACTTCACTGTCCCCAGTGGTATCAATACTGATGATATTGAACTGGAAATTGCCCCCTGCACTGTACTCCCGATAACCTATCTGGTATCCACGAATAATTCCATTTTGTAGGTGCTTCTTTGGAGCCTAAACAGAAGATGAAAGATTACATATTAAGTACATGTCTCCAAAGTCAAGTCAAATATTTCAAATTTGTGAAATATGCATGAAGTCAACATTTTTTCCTATCTAATGCAAGTCTATTTCTAGATAGTAATTCAAAAATATTCTCTGCCCATGAAATAGTAACTTTTTACCATGATATAGAAATTTCAGGTGCACTGCATTGTAATTTGTGCATTCTTGCGCTAAAACAAAGACCTTTAAATGTTTTATACAGAGAAAGATCTGATAAGGAGATATACTTGAGTTGTAATTTGAATTTATAATGTTTTATTATCTTATCAGGTGAATTCATCAAAGTTGAACTGATAAGGGTATATTTGCATTACAGACCTACCATTCACTACTAATTGTGTTTTTGCCAGAAGCCCCTACCATTCACTTGCTAAATCCTTAGTAAGGCATTTATTGATCTGTTGAAGGCAGTCGCATAAGTTTATTCAGCTAGATGCATTAGGAAAATTTTACGCTGTGCTTTGAAATATGCTTCTGTTCATTCAGTGTGTAGTGTGGAAAGATGATTAGATAATGAATGCTGAAGGCAATAATGGATTGGAAAGCAGGGATTTGCATACTGAATAGCTACTAAAACAAGGTGTACAATATCTGGCATTCAAGAATACAGACAGTACAGAATTTTTGGCCATAATTATGTACCGTATTTCTCAGTCTCAGTGCAAGATTCCCTGTATCTGACTAGGGGAAAACATTTCTTTATTCTGCGATATAAAATGCAGTCTAGAGTAAGATAAGGATTGGTAACTCAGGGAAAAACCTGTTATTGACAGAAATATCTATTAAAATTCCATTTAAATAGTATTGGACTAATTTCAGTATGTGATAATGTTCCTGTCTGATTTTCTATGTATATGAGGTATAATTACTATAAACATTTAAAGACACAGTTTATAAGCCATGGACAAAAATCTTCTTCAAATCCTCCAAACCTCTTTCAGATTCCCACGGGTTCATCTGTTCCACTGACCCATTAAAAAGGTCTTTGTGATGCAGTTTATTGGCAATAAGTTAAACTGTCAGAGACAGTATCCCATTAAATCTACTGAGGAACACATTCTCAATAAGAATACTCTTTTCTGCCACAGGTCCTGTCTATTTCAGTGAGTTTATAGTCCACTGTACTGCAGTCTCACAGGAGCTAATAAAACCAGGGTGAGATTTGCCTTTCATCCACTACCAACAAATCATTTCTCTGCAAAAGCCATCACTCCTGTATTTAAGATGCATCACTAGATGGGTCCAGCTGATTGAATTATCTCTTCAGATGCTTTCTTTTTTTCTCCCTCCTGCCTTCAGTAAACGGAAACAAAACTTGATATTATTTCCATGGTACTACTTCAGTTCCTCTGGTACTAACAAGCTTTCTGTAAGTGTGGTGCTGTCCGTTCAGATGCAAATGACCAAATTAGGAGATTCAGATCTTGAGCATCTTCTAAAGCCCGCTGCAAGGATTAGAACTGTGGTTTTGGAAATTTTGGAAATTGGAGTACAATTGTTGCCTTTTTGAATATTTCTGTGTTTTGTTGCCAAAAAGCCCCCAACTTCTTTGGAAACATGTAGGTCTTTTATTATCAAACACTTTGTTTGCAAGTGTGTTACCTATTCAGAGCAACTCCATGGCTTCATGATCTTTAAATGATTACAGCAGGAGGTTTCTATAAGCTGGACTGTGGGGTGGAAACCAAGGTCAGCCTTTTTTTTTGTGTTTGAGATTCATGTACCTTCATAAGATAAAGCTGGTTCATTCTGTCTGAGAAGAAAATATCTTTATCACATTTAAATAATTACATATTTCAGGATGAACTCTTTCACCAGTTGAAGGACTTCAAATTCTCTCCTAGTTAAAGGCTGCGACCGGAACATTCCCATGAGTTACCATGGGTGGCTTTTGAACAGGAGTCTTTATGACAAACACACATTGCACATGGAACAACGTGCATAAAACACATATATCACATAATGTAATGCATTTATTGTTTTGTGAATGGGATACACTGCCTACTTCCACATACAGCACACATTAAGATGCTGTACATGTGTACACTATGTACCATAAGGCATGCACTGTATAGCAAGAAAAAGTGAGCCTTCACCTTGTACATAATAGATTAGAGAATCGTACAGCACACATTTGAATACGTATGTCGTACTGTAAAACAGATGGAACATAAAGATAAAACTGATTCATACATACATCATGTATTGAAATATTCTCAGAGCAGGACTATAGTCAGAATAGTCTCTTCACTGGGAATTCTACAATTACTTTCTCCTTTGGAATTGGAATAAAATGGAAAATTTTGCACTTTGCATGAACATCTTTATAATTGGTTTAGGTCAAGGGATTTTTTTTCTTTAAATAATATAGCAGCATTTTACTTTTTTTTTTTTCCACTTTGAAACGTTAAGCAATATAAAATAAGCTCAAAGTCACTTCAGAATGAAGCAATTGAAGTGTTCTGCTCCATAAAACTTGAAATGTTCCTTGTTAGTACTATCTAAATGCTTCATTTTGGATTGACTTTTGCACAAATAAATCATGTTTGATATATTTGCCTTCTTGTGTGTAGACACAATTATTTTATATTTTTTTGTTACAAAATTCAGTGAAGTAGCATTTGTCCAAGACTAAGCGTTCATGGGGAAAAACATTGTTAACTTTGCCAGTAGTCATAGAATATGAAGAAAAAGTAAGTTTCAGCCCATGATCTTACTACTTATCTCATAAAACTCAATATTTGTAAAATAGGGTATCAATGACTTTTGTAAAGTATGATATTTTATAGTTGTGTGTGTGCATACATGCATAAAGAGGAGAAGGAATATTTCCCATCCCTAAACTTAATGGGTTCATTTACCTTGTAAAGTATTACAAAGTGCTCTTTTCTAAATGAGAATTTCTGTTTCATTCCCATTCTCTCTGCACCATTTTAAACCACCAAAAAATGCTGAGTATTATTTAAAAACTCAATCTGAAACACAATGTTCTATGTGTACACATAGAAAGGGGATTAAATAGATCACAGACCTATAAAACTTTGCTTAACTAGGATTTTCTAAAAGTGGGCTAAGAGAAACTTTAAAGGAAGATTAATGACTGTAGCAAGCTGCAGAAATAGACCTTAATACAGATGAAAGATAATTGACGTGTTATTCTCTGCTCCTTTTGCTGTTATTGACACTGTCTGTATTTAAATGAGGTTTGCCAACTTTAAATATAACTATGGTTCTCAACCTAATCCCTTTTGTATAATGTCATCAGAGATTTTCGTGGCAAAAGCTCCACGTGACTCCAAAATAAAAATGACCAGCTTATTACGGAGTTTATTGTCTTCCTTTTTTTTTGCCTCCATGACAATACAGGATCGATCTCACAGGGTATTTCTTTATTCTTAAGTACATTGTATTGCACAATGCAACGACTGCCTTTTGCACAGCAGTGCATTGTAAGGACCTACCCAAAAGTCAGGATGCAGCATGTCACTAAACTATAGTGTGTATGTGGGACCACCTCAAAGTACCTTTCTGTGTAATGGACTAAAACTGCTTTGGCCAGAAGACAACTGCAATAATTCAAGGGAAGTAAATGGCTCACTCCTGGTTTGGGGCTTCCTAATTAGGGGGACTTCTTAATTAGCTGTTACAAATTGTCATTCAGAAAATAATTCTTCTAGTAAAGGTAGGACTACGCAAGCACTAAGCTTTCAGGAGGGCAGCTCAGAGACTTCACTTTTGTCTGCAAAGGAGCTTTGAGGTCAAGGAAAACAATTAGGTTTCAGCTACATCCAGCACCACAGAGAAACTTAGCACCCATCAGATGAGCTGACCTACCAGCAGATAAAGCAATGACTGCAAATCAAAGCAAAGAGTTTTCAAGTTGAGCACACAAGGCTTGGCAGCACAAAGATCACAGTGAGCAGAATTTCAGTGAAGTGCCAGTGATTTTTAGCCTGTTTCTGGGATTATTTTGTTCTATTAGATACTGATCATTACTCAATAAGTATTCACAAATCAAATTCCAAACATGATCTTGAGAATACAACTTCAGATGCTCATTTGATATTGTTCCTACTCCCCAGGCAATACCTAGAGATTCGGACACTAAG
Organism: Tringa tobata; assembly: GCA_033628505.1. Lineage (NCBI taxonomy): Eukaryota > Metazoa > Chordata > Aves > Charadriiformes > Scolopacidae > Tringa > Tringa tobata. The sequence goes on along the minus strand of JAHREE010000459.1, from coordinate 4,318,820 downwards.
TTGCTCTTGAAGTGTGATGAAAGTACAAATTGAACCATATTTTAGACAATGTTACTGAAATGTAGGTGTGGGGATTTTGTTTGTCCTATAGCTGCCTGCACACATCTACATCTATAAAATTTAATGTCATAATTTCAGAATCACAAATGGCAGCTATAAATTCCAGCAGTGAACCAACGGTGCCTACCTTCTCTTGGTGCTTTTGAAAATATCCCCCAAAGTGAATTTTAAAAAAGCAAGTAAAGCCTTTCAAGCTGCCTACCCACACATCCATAAAAACAAATTCATATGTAGAAACTTGAAGGTTATCGTTGACTAGATCTGATGGTAGTCACACTTCTTGTGTGCTTTAGAAAGAAACAACCCATCAAGCATTTATTTCAGGTGTTGAGAATCAGTGTACACTCTGCATTGCTTCAATAGCTACCTTCCTTGTTCTACTGACTGTGTATTGCATTTAAATCCATGCTCCATATATGCCTTTTATAAGTACATTGCTGTGTTTCACATCAACCACCGGGTAAGCCTGTGGCTAGTGACCACATGCCTTTTGTTTTTGGAAACCATTTGATGAAAACCAACATTGATAAAAATTTAAAATGTGGACAAGATCCAAGAATCAGCAATGTATTTGTGACCTGCGTATAAGAAGCCTGATAAAGACTATTGTTTTTGAAGCTTACTACTGAAATGCCTCATCAAAACAGAACTTTTAGTGCAGCATTTTTAAAACACCATTGAACTAATCCCCCAACTTTGACAGCTGAGGTCCTCTGTACTAGTTGAACAAATCAGTAGTTATATGTTCATCTGCATTGTACGGAGATTGTGCACTGTAGAAACCTATCTTTTCAGGAATCTACTCAAAACTAACACAGGAACATTCTGGTGATTTATAGTACAAATAAATAAAAAAAGTAAATAAGCAACCCACAGTTATTTACATGGTTAACAAGCAGCAGCTCACTGCTGCTATCCTGACTCTCTGGATGGTCCATATAATGGGGCAAAATATACATTATCTGCATTTACAGGAGTAATTAACATCACTACAGAAATTAATGACTATTATGCCACTATTCTACCCCAACACTCAATACTACATATTTCAGAATCTTAAAAATATAGAATTATCAATACAATTTGGAAACTGCAATGCGTATTGAGATAAGACTACTGCATTTATATATCTTTATCCTGTCCACTACAATGTACAAGAGGTATATAGCACAAACCCATTACCTCTGATATGATACCAAAAGTATTTAAAACATTCTGTGGTTGTCAAAACACTGGGCAAAATCTAGAAAATATGAATTGAGTCACAAGAGAGGCCAGATATTTAAATAATATCAGTTGCTCTGATTCATCAGTTCTCACGGGCTATACTGAGACACTATGTTGCTCTCTCTGTGCAGACATGCCTCCAGAAAGGCTCTGTCCCAAAGTCCATTGCAATGGGAAAAAAAAAGTCCCACTGGCTCTAATGGTTTGGAGAAATTTTGCCCAAAACCACAGGGAAATTCTGTGAGTGCTCATTTTCCAAGCACCTAGACTTATCTTTGAAATCAGAAGGAAGTAGAAAATGTTGTTGTCATCAGTACAGGTAAGCAGCTGCTGCTATTACTATACAATGGAAGGTTCTTTCTTTGCATAATGCATCAGTCTTAATGGCCAATATAATATTTGTCAGCAAAGGTATCTGTAAGGTCTCTCCCAAATAAAGTAGCTGGTCCACCATTGTTATAATATTCCCATCAGTGGAACCTATTTGAATGCACCAAAATACTGTTAGAGTCTATGTTCTTGGCTGCATGTATTTACCTTCCAGGTGACCCTAATGCTTTGTGAAGATATAGGCTCAAGTTGGACATCCTGAGGTGGACCATCAGGAGCTGGAAAGAGAGAAGAGAGATGGATCAAAACTGGCCCTCACAGCACACAGCATTCAGCACTTCACATGGCATGTGAACAGTTTAACACACCAGGATCCCAGAGATCCAGACAGAGTCAGTGCCATATGGAAAACTGAAGATAACACTTCATCAAACAAAACCAGAGCCTAACAACTTTGTTATTTTTATGTCATCTCTAGCCAACAGTGAAATACAACACATATCAAAATATAGCAAGCTGGCAAATAAAATAAGAGTGAATAATAGTGACTTTTCTTATTTAGTGATATGCTCACAATGCTGTTTCTGTTTTGTAAATAGGCAAGACATATTTTCAGCAGTCAGAACCCTGTAGGTGACAGAAAGGCAGCAGAACCCATTTGAAAGCAGGTGAGCAGGAGCCTCTCAGCTGACCTTCATGCTGTCACAAACTTTCCAGTGGGATCCCCTTTATTCACTAGAGACTGAGCACACTCAGTCAAATATCAAACATTTTATACATAAAAACCTGCACACTTTACCATGTACCCCTCCCCAGTGTAAGTATCCCAGGCCGCAAATCAGGCAAAAAATAAGAGCCAGATAGAAAATGTACGCTGCAGCTCCCACCTGAGTCAGGAGGAGTTTCATTTACTATTGATATGCTGCCAAGGGAGTACACGATGCTTTAAAGGCAAATGAAAACAGAAGGCCCTGAGTCTATGGGATCCTACTTGTCAGCTGGGCAGCTACAAGGCAGATCAAGAATTAGCTGGAATAGAATGGAGAGGTGTGAGGTAAATTGCTTGCTCAGTGAGGTAAATCATTGTAAAAGAAAGACCTGAAGAAAGGAATGGAGTAATCTCCAACTGCTATAGAGAGCTCCCCTGATGCAGAATATGGCCTCAGTAAAAGGTGTTAAATTAAGTTTAATTGCATGACAAAGGAAGTAAAGCAATAAAAAGGGTGAAATGGGGCTGTTAGGGGTGGAACAGCAGTAAATGACAGCTGCAGTGAAAGGAACCAGAACACTTTACTTTAACTGATAAAAGCTGACAGATCCAGAATACAGCCTATAATATGTTTAAGTTATTAGGTATGCCCTATTCTGAGCCATTCTTGACTGTCCTTCACGTGGGAAATTTTGAAAGGTTGAAAGAACTTAATTTCCATTCCCCTTGCATTTATGTACAGGAAGAAGAGGGAAAAGTCCACTGGCAAAAATGAAGTCTCTGACTTTTTTTAATCCTGTCCTTGATTCTGTCCCCCTGTTGATAAGCACGAATGCCGTTTGTCTGGGTACATTATAATGTAGTGGAATTTGAGCAACGCGTCTGATCTGGTTTTGAAATGTGGTGCTTAAAATATTAACTTTTCCTTGGAAGACTTCAAAATTTTTTACAGACGCGAGTAGTTAACTATTCCCAGCATACCATGGGGAAATGCTAAATAAGTAATTTATTTTACGTACTTAATGTCATCGAGTTTCTGACAAAGACATAAAGAAAATCCAGATATCCCAGCTTCCTCTCTTGATTTCAGTATTAAACTGCAGCCATAATGCTTTTTTTTTTTTTTTTTAACAAGTGTTAGTGTAAGCATGTACTTGCAGTCTGTTTTCCAGTGCAGGACCTAACTGTGGTTGTATGGAGGGAAAGATGTGGTCTGTAAGCTTTGAAATCATGCCATTCTTGACTATTCTTTTGCCACAGAGACCCTTGATGGTGTTCTTTCTAATAGCTCCAGTAACTCAGGTCACTGTAATATGTGATAAGCAATCTGTGCACCCTTGGCAATAGCATGGTTTTGAGTTGTTCAGTTTTTATATTGTCTTTCTTGGACCTTTATTTTGCTCCCTTCTCATTACCTTTTCTCTCATTCCCTGCACTCATGCTGTTCTCCATTTCCTATTGCAAAAGCAGAGAACAGAAGTAAACAGTGATCAAAAAATGATGCTCTTGTACATCGCACACCACCTGAAATCGAACCGCAGGAGGCAAACATCACATACTCTGCCTTAGCCTGACCTTCTCTCTTCCAATTGTTCCCTAGGTAGATCAGTGACTTTTGAATACAGTTCCACACTGCTGGTCTCTTTCTCCAAATAGACGGCTCATTAAAAGACAGCGACAAAAGGATCAATTATTCTGAAGCTTGGTTAAAAAGAACTGAATAAAATGTGATGTTAAGGTTCCACCCTGTTCATGGGAAAGCTGATTTTTTTATTTCAAGGCCAGCTGCTGATCCTGACAACTTAAATATCAGTCAGGAAAAAGTCAGCAGGTAAGAAATATTCCAAGCATGGTTGAATAAGAGAGAAAGAGAGAGTAGATACAAGAACCAGCCCTCTACTTTGAGGTATATGCACAATGAAGGTTGGGCATTTTGGGGACACAAGTGATGCTGACCAGAAGAATGGACAGTCTGTCTTCTCTAGGGATTTCACATTTTCATTGAACAAAGGGAGAGAAAACCCTTGATCAAATGATAAATATTTTGCAAACAAACTATTTACCATTGATAAAGATGTTCACTGAAGGCTAATAAAAAATGTAAATACTCTTCATACCTTTCCTTCCACTAGGATGAAAAAGACACCTGATAAAAAAAAGAAATGCAGCTCAAGTGTCCTGCTTACTCTGCTTTGTGCTGTGAACCCTTGTGGCCTGTTCTTATTCAGAAGTCCGTCAGAACCAAAAGCATGTTCTCCTGAAAAGGGGTATATTTTCACTGTAGTAAATTCACCCACAGAGAAAATGAGTGGGAATTATGGAGTTGTATTCAGATAAGCTGACCTGAAAATTAGTCTCCAAATGTATAAAGTCTAACGAAGACAAATCTTGAAAAAAAGGAGGGTTCTCACTGCCAGGACACTGTCACCCAGATACTTGCATTATATTTTTCCTCTCAAAATACCCAAAGAACAAAGCATTGCTGGCTCAGCATAAGATAGCAGGAAAAATAAAATTAGCAAGATCAAAAATGTGTTCTCAAATACAAATGAGCAAGCTCCTGTGCGGTCAAGACTTTTCAGAGTAACTCCACACAGCTTCAGTGGACTAAAGGTGTTGAAGCTGCTTGGGTTACTTTCTCTTCTGTACACCTTTCTACATTGTATATAATTGCAATGTATACCTGGCAGAAATATTTATGCATTTTCATTCCTAATTGCTGAAACAAAGAGCCGTAGCCCTCCACTTTTCACCTGTAAGTCTTTTTCACTGTCACATGTAGCACGTAGGCCTTGGGACATCATAGCATGCACAAGGCTGTGCTGTCCTTACTCATATGCTGCTTCTGCTAGCCTTGAGAAATAAAAATAAGATGGCACTTGAAGGCAGCAATTTGAGTGCACAAAAGAGCGGCTCCAGCCCTCAAAAGGAAAATGCCCACATAGCAGAAACCTCTAGTGCTGTAGAACACATGGAAACAAAGAACAGGGAAATGACACCAGCTAATGATAGCCAACGGACTTGTACAGTAATCAGGAAACTAAATGGTAAGTGGGATAGTAGGTACAATACCAAAGGAAGGCATGATTCATGTACATCAATGTTCTCAAACGGGGGTAGCTTAAATTATTTAACTATAGTAATATCTGGGCATCTAAAGAAAGCCACAAAACCCATAGGGGATGAACGACCACTAAAAATAGGATGTTGTTGGTTTGAGTTGCCTAACTGTAGATATAGGTGTTGCATTTCCAGTAGCTCAGGCTGAAAATTTGGAGCACAATGTCTTCTTTGACCACTAGATGCCACTGAATGGCTTTAATTACAGTCTTGCACAATGAAGTTGCAGAAGTCACAGTGTTTTATGGCAACAATTCCGTATTTCTTTCGATGCAGCTGCAGCAACATAAGCAGCATTTCAAGTAAAGGTTCCTCACGTCAAAGAGCAGTAAGTCCCATCACAATTCAGATGCTACAAAACCAGAGCATACCTGCTTCATCAGTAGTGATGGTGAGCTCATTGCTGGCTTCACTCTTGCCGATGCGATTCTTAGCGTACATGCGGATGTTGTAAGTTGAGGAAGGGTGGAGGTCAATGATAGTGGCTTGGTTTAGCTGAGGGGAAACGTCTTTGGTTCTCTGAACAGAATCCCACGAGTCTATTAAATAAAGAGATTAAAATAAAACCGAAAAATAAAATACGATGTTAATGGCACAAACACAAGCAGGCAGTTACACCATTTCACAGCACAGGATACTGCCAGAGAATGCCTCGTTCCGAGAGAAGGCTGGTTGTGCTCCAAAAAGGGGACAAAGGGAGTTAATAAACAGGAATGGAGGGTTCTTAGACTAGGAGAGATCAGGCAGAAAGTTTGATCCCAAACTCCAGGAGCTCAGGCCACAGGTGAACAGTGAGCACGAGCTCAGAGAACTTAGACACAGGACTCAGCATCCTCCAAGACTGAAGCTGTTGTCCTGACTCACATTTGGCTACAGGAGCAGTTTAACACAAGGGGAATATAGTACCCCCTTCAGCTGCTTGCGTGCATCTGTAAAAGGAATTAATTGTTAGTAATCGTGCTTATTATTCATCTGTCTACTATGTTTTTAATAAATTCTCCGGACATAAAACAGGAAAAAGGATAGAAATTGGCTAAACACAGTAACCCCTCTGTTTCATCCAAGCATTCAACTGCTGCAAACAAAATAATGGAATCTATCCATTTAAAGCATCTTGATGTCTTTTATAAGTTGCCATCCTTCATTTCTTTCTTACTGCAGGCGATGTTCCTCCTTTAACCTCTGCAGAATCCTACGGGGGATGTCACTGAAGGCTCTACGGGAGTGTTTTACAGTATGGGTCACTGTAGGCAGCATCACAGAAAGCTCAGCAAATAAGAAAGACTAGTTTAAAAATAGAAAGCTCACTCAGATACAAAATATTTGCACATACTGTGCAAATTCTTTTATAAGAGCTTGCTAAAGATGCAGAAATTGTCACAACGCCACCTGCAGCTTGGTTGGGTACAGGGCCTGTTTGCTTGTCCATGTGGCTGCTTTTACCCGGAAAACATCTAGGAATCAGACATTTAAGTGCTAACCATATTCTCTTGAATATATTTTCCCTTGGTAACTGAGTGTGTCACAGTTTACTCTGTAGGATGCCTTCGGAAGTTCTAAAGAAGTTACCTGCAGGCAGCACAGCTACAACTTACCTTGCTACAACTTCACAGAATTTCTTAAATTTTACAGGATTTTAACTGGGAGTTACACTCCATTGTGTTAAATACTACACAGAAGGAGACTCTGTCTGCTCCAGCATACCAGGCCAACAGGAATTTAAAAAAAAATACCCTCTTAGTATGGAGAACGTGCTGAATTTTACCTGCTGAGGGTAATAATTTCTTTTAATATAGTCCATATATTATAAAAGTGCTTAAGCTTTTACTTGTTTGTTTGAAATGCTGACCTCTGAGTGGTAGGACTCTGTAGAACATATTAAATGCTGAAATCAAATAAACAAATTTGAAAAATTCCTGTGACTCTTAGTAGATTAAGTAATAACATACCATGGAGGAAGCGAGAGATGAAAACTCACAGTCTTCTGTATTTCTAAATGTAGGTTTCCAGTGTTTATTATTATTGCATGGACTTCAGGAGTTTATTTTGATACAGGCATCCCCTTTTTGCAAACAAACCAGCAAAAGCAATCCCTCCAAACGAATTCAGGCCAGAGAGAAATTAATCAATTTCTCTCCAAAACTGTTTACAGTTTTGAAAAATTTAAGTCTTAATAATAAAAAAAAAGAAAAAAGTTAATTGTTTTCTTCTGGCAAACCTGAAAATATCTGCTCGCATCCACGTGATAAGTAATTGAGTGAGGTATTAAGGTTGACTATTGGCTGTTCTGGTTTTTATCATTCTTCCAGAGACTTCTAAAATCTACTTACCTAGAAAGACTGAAAAAGCATGGAAAACAAGCAGCAATGGGCTACCAAAAAAAAAAAAAAAAATTAAAAGGGAGTGGAATTTTTAACATACTCTTTATTCCACTCATAAAACATTACACCCAGGCACTTCTCAGCGTTATGTAAAATGCACGCTGACATAACGACGTATGAAAAATTTATGATTTTATGAAAACCAGCAGCCTTCCACCCCTTCCTTAGCTAAAGGCTGAAGCTTTGGGATTACTCTGCGGAAGACAATTAAGGCTCATTTGCCCTTCACGGCTGATTTCGGGGGAGCGGCTGCCCGCTCCCAGGCCCGGGCCGGCGCTGCCACCCAGTGACCGCTGCCGGTACTGCACCCATCTGCCCAGCCCCGCTGGCCCCTCCCTAGCAGGTTTTTGTGGAAAAAACCCAGTTCTGGCAGGGCATCTGCGTCCTGAAGGATGCTTAGCTCACACAGTGAGCACAAGAAAGGGCAGAGCACCTTCCTCTCGCTTCAGGTCAGGGCTTAAGCGGAACCGGTGTTCAGTTTGCCCTTCAGCTTTCCCTAATGACATCAAAAAGAAAAAGGATAAGGAGACAGGCACAAAGAATCACAGAATGGTAGAATCATCTAGGTTGGAAGAGACCCTTGGGATCATCGAGTCCAACCAAAGAAGGACCCACATACCTGCTCCTATCATCAAAGCTTTCCATACACCTTCAATGGAAAAGTCTGATGGCTGCACATCAGTGGTTCCAATGAAGGGCCAGGTCTGTGTGACACAGGTACATTTCTGTACAGACAGGCACTGTATCCAAGTTCTGAAACAGCCTGAACTGCTGAGCTATTCATATTGCTCCTGCATGGCAACTGGACCCTACAGATGCCACCTGTCCACGTGACAGGCAACTCCATGCTCCTTCAAGAGGGTCCATGCATGATGTATGGTCACCTGTACATTCTCTGAAATGGAAAAGTCCTGCAGTTTTCCTTCTTGAAAAGTCTAGATGATGCATCCTGCTGTAAGCCCATTTTGGAGTCTTCAGGGTAAGCAACATAGGTGGAAAATTCTCACTGAACACAACTGTGCTGTTTACAGCTTTACTTTGGCATTGGCAGGCTGTTCCCTGAGCTTACCATCTGAATTGTGAACATTTTACCTAAATTTTCTTCTGTCCCTTTAACACCTGGAAACTGTGAGAAGTTTTCTTAATTCCCTCTTCTTTCTTCTTACTTGCTCCAACCACCATGGGCAAGTTCTTCTGTAGCCATCTTTGGCATTTCATCTTCTCAATGATGTAATTAGTGACAAAAATTGTGTACAAGAGTTCAAAAACCCGATCCTAGTTTCTCCAAACATTCAGCCTCAGATTCTAAAGTGACATTTCTGTTGTTTGCAGTGAGATGATAATAATCTGTTCTTTTTAGGACATGACCTCCAGTATTTGTCTTCATCTACAGGCAAAGAAATATTTTCTTCAACACCAATTCTGCCACTCACTATTTTTAATTTCTTTCAATTTCTTAACCTTTATCACTATGTTGCATTTGGATGTTTTCATCCAATCTGATGGCGCTTCATTTGTTGTCTTACTGTTGATTTATCATGCCATATTACAGAGACATAATTTTGCAATGCATATTCAGAGTGATTACCACTTAATCTTTGCCTGCATTCTGCACTATCACTTGAAAACACTGAACTAAATCTATCAAAGATGTTTTAGAACTCTGAAGTCCCTTTCGACTGCTGCTTTAATCAAAGGAAAAGAGCTCAATCTTCCTTGATGGGGTTATGCAGAGTTACGTGATTGAGGAATACAAGTGATGTTTCAGGGTAAGAAAGGAGCCTATTAGGCAAGAATGACTTTCAAAACCTGTTCTGGAACAGGTAGGTGGTTGGAAAGAGAGGAAAAGAATTTTTAAAAAAAAAATAAATACCAGAAACTTTTAGGCACACATGACCCTTGAAGGCATTCTTGCCTAGTCGACATCTCCAAAGCTGTGATTCCTGATCACAGCCTTATTGGGGAATTATTGCTTGTAATCTTTCAGTTACCATGCTCACCTGTACATTACCAATTTCATTTACAAAGCCAATGGAAAACAGTGACTGATGATCTAACATTTAAAAATATTTTGTCTAGTAATAAAAGCATCACTATTTTTGCCTAAGTAAAGCTCAAAGGATCTCCACAATGTAGACAAATCGAAAACAGTAAAGATGGGTAGATTTTTCAAAAAAAATTGGAAAGTGTTATAATTTTATGCATAAGCACATTTTTACATCGCAGAACTAAAGGGAGAAGACTACAAGAGTACTACAGTTGTTTTGATCAACAGAATGTTTCACTGATAAGCACACATAGACCATTCCTATTAGTGAAATATGTTGCCTTACAAATAGTGCAACAAACTCCAACATAAACCAGTACAATATAATTTCCCTGTGACTAAAAAGTGCCTTTTTAATCATACTTAAAATATATAAACATCATCTCATTGCAATTTCCTATCTAGTCCCTTCTCAAAGCCTGACTCAGGGACAGTGCTTATGAATGTGCCTAATTTTAAGTATGAACTCACATCACAAACATAGTTCCAGTGGACCTTGAATGTTTTTAGATTTCAGTAGACAGTGAACAGTCAATAGGAGTGCCAATTGACACAGTCAATGTGCCACTGGTCTTATCCTTTGGAGTATTTCAAGTATGCTACTGAAAACTCTGTGTGGTGCTTCAGCAAACTACCACATAGCTTTCTATGGAAATGCCAGATACTTGTATATCAACAGAAAATAACTTCCAAAAATCAGCACAACAGAAAAAGATAGTTTATAAAGGCAGGTATTTTTCTATAGGGAAAGATAGAAAATGAAAACAAAATCCAAATGGAGAAAAGACAAAAACAAGGACCAAGAATCAGCTAGCAAAACCATCATACCAGCTGTCACCTAGAATGGCTTGTTTTGCAATAAAATTTGTACCCCTTAAGTGTAGGTTTCTCTGGGTAAAGGGAAAAGCAGCAATTGCAAACCTTAATGACCTTATCCCCCCCCCAAAAAAAAAAAAAAATAACACATAAAGACAAATATTACTGTGGCAGATTAAATAAACCATGGTAAAAATTTCCATCAGACAGTTTCAATTCATGAATTATCTTTTACTATACAAATTCAGTGATGAATGACTAGCAATGGGGATTACCTCAGAGGAAGATTACTTCTTACCTGACTTGTTCTTGCACTCAATATCGTAGCCGGTGATTGGGCTGTTTCCGTCAAATCCCATGGTCCATCTGAGGGCAATACTGCGCGCTCTCACCTCTCGGATTTCTATTTCAGGAGGGTCAGGGGGCTCTGAATAAACACACACACAGAGTTTTAGTCAGAAAAAAGCCCATACTCCTAGCAAGGTAACATTAATAAGCGTGGCCCTGGCATAGCTTACTGGTGGTAAACTCTCATGGCATTTTCTCCCGTCACTCATTAGTACCCTGAGCCAGTTAATCACCTGCTGAAGAATACTCAATAGAGGGAGGAGAAGTCACTTTTCAACTGGGAGTCACTGATGTAATCTTGAATACTGACTTCCGTTTAACCTTCTCATACGCAACAAAGAGTTGCATTTCCTTAAAAGCACTCCAGATTGAACTATACATGCTAAGAAAGATTTTTGCCTTGAGCATCACATTTCAGTGCTACCTCTACAGTTTTTACATGAAAAGTGATAGTAGAAATATGAATACTAAACTTAAAAGTGCTAAATTAGATGGGGGAGGAAGTAAAATTTCTGTCTCTGAGAATGTTTCAAAGTCTTCATTTGATAAAAGAATAATTTGATAAGAGTTTAAAATCACAATAAAGACCCTTTCTGCCTCTAGAGTTAAGGATGTAAATAAATAGCATTTATACCCATTCTAATGGCTCTTTAAATTGTCAAGGCAGTTTAAATAAGAGGTGGTGTAATTGAGAACCTGTCTTCAACCTCCACCCGAATTTTTCGACATGGCTGCTTTAGGCATTCAGTGACATCTGCAGTTACTTGGAATCAAGAAAGGGGGGAAAGAAATTTGCAAGTCCTATAAATTTTTTGTGTGCGTGCTCAAAGGCATAGAAGCACAGGAACAAGCGAGGTACAGAAATAAGCAGTGGCCAGTGGCTGAGTCCTGCCTGTGCTCCGCGTCTCAAATAGTGTCACCTCAGCCACCCTAGGACTTGCTGCTCTCTGCCTGAGTGAAACCCTGCAGGAGGGGAACCCCAGCCCCAGGCAACATAGGTTCCTAGAGTTTGCAATGTGCAAACTGATTACAATTTATTTTGACTGATTAAACTTGAAATATTTTGTTTAAAGATCCACAGTAGGTTTAACATTTCTCTAGAGATAAAGTCAGATTGCTTTTGCTTTATTTCAGACTTGGGTTTTAAGCACATTTGTTCTTTAAAAACAAATGCAACTCTCTACCACTTCCTCTGAAAAGTAACCAAGTAACCCTCTCATATCCACTGTCCCTACTGAAGATGTTAGTTTTAAGTATCTTTAGTAGATTTTCAGCTAGTGTATTTAAGAAAAATGTTTCTTTATTAATTTGTACAAATCTAGAAAGACTCAAGCTTATCCTTTATTTTTATTTAATCTGTGATGCTGGAAAATGAGAGACTCAGTATCTTAATGCAGCTCCTCATTTCTTTGACAATGAGGAATAGATTTAATTAGGAATCAGAACCTCCCTCCCCCAACAGATTTCTGAGGATGGCATACACTTACTGTACTACAATAGCTGTGTTTTTTTCCTTATGTTGTCCTCTTCCTACCTTGCACAGTGAGCTGAATTATTCCACGATCCTCCCCATAAGAGTTGATGGCATGGCAGGAAAAGAAGCCAGAATCTTCACGCACGGTTGGCAAAATCTATAGGTGGTTTGAAAAGAAGTGATTGATTGAACAGCATGCGGAGAGAATAAACCAACAGCTTTTCTGTATGGTGCAAGAAAAATTGTACAAACTGGTTTACTTGACAGTAATAAATAGATATCGTGTGTTATACACATACATACATATGCAGAGCAAAGCATCCAAAATACTGAGACTTATCAAGACTAGTAACACCTGTGTTGAGGAAGCAGGCTATCAGCTCTACATGTGTAGTCAGGAGTTGGAGCACCACCTATTCCTGTAGCGTCTCATTAGGAGTCTTGTTTCCAGTTACTCATGAGCGTGCCAAGTATTTAACAGTTGGCTGAAATTTTCCATACACAATGGTGCCTCCTGCTGCCTGCAAATTTTTTCCAGTTATTTCTGAAAATAACTCAAGTGGCTGCAGTCTGTGTGGAGGAAATAAAGGTTCAAATGCTGGTAGTGAACCCTGCAGTCTTCAGCATGGTGCCTCATAGTGAAATTTTGGGTGGTCTTTCTCTTCAAAAGAAAGTTATACATAGTCTTTACGTACATGATCATAATGATATTTTTCTACAGGACCACTGCTTCATTCAATGTACAATAGGGAAAGGATTTTTTTTAAATAAGCACAGATTTCAAATACCATTTTCTGCTCATCCTTCAGTGTGCCGCTCCACACTTTATTTACTGCACACAGTTCAGACTGTGCCCTGAAGACAGACATATTCATTTTCTCATAGCCTTTTCAGTGTCATTCACCTATGCAGTACCCATTTCAGAAACAGGAGTGAATTTATTTTCATAAACCCTGACATCATGACGTGTATTACCACCATTTTGTATGGGGAATTAAGGAACCAGACATAAGATAAAGTTTGTTGCTGCTTGACAAGTTGCCACGTATTAGCTGAGCCATGGTAACACCATGTGTTCTTTATTCCTCAGCAAAGCCAAGGTAATATGAGCACAATTCTCATTCACCACTTAAGTTAAGATAAATGGTTTAATTTCCCACTTTCTACAAGGGTATTGGAGAGTTATCATCTGAGATGTGGTAACTTGTCAAGCTGTGTTAAGTTGCACGTGTGACTGAGCTTTAAGATAGGAAACCAAAATTTTTCAGAGCCCAATTTGATACATCTACGGCCTTCTTTCCCCCCTCAGAGTCCTTAGCAATAAATAGCATTTCATGTGTTCATAACAGCTTCCATTGAGTTAAGCTGCAGCTATGAGGGCATAGTACTTCTGCAAATCAGACCCCAAGGGCTCAAGGCAAGTACCTAGAAAACAAAGAACACACAATTATTGGCCACCTGTGAAAAGTTTAGTTTCAATGATCAGCCTTGCATCACACAGTGTCTTTCATTACTCAACCCTAATTCAACTCCAGAGAAAATCCAAGTCATGCCTGACTGAGGCAGGGGTCCTGCAGAAAAAGTAAAATCTGAGTATTCAACTAAACATCACATCATCATGCAGACATGCAAAAGCACTAAGTTAAAAGCTTCAGCGACAATCTTAATCCTGACATTTTCTATTTTGGGGACATTTTATCTCTCAGAATTCAAAGATTTTGTATGTAACATACATATGGATATAGAACACCACTACCGTACACAACTGCTTCAGAAGAGAATTCTCCAAGCAGGTCTCCAGCCTTCCAAAAAGAAATATTGTGCATCCAGGCATTATCTTATTAAAGTCAATAAGATGAATGAAGGCAGAGAGGTATAGAGGTCTATCCTATAATTAAATATTATTCATAACACAAATATACTAATATGAACAAAGTCACACATAGAACTTATTCTTCCTCATAGAAATCAATGACAAACCTCCCTCACAGAGAGCAAAACCAGATTATTACTGGATATCATCCAACACAATTTTTGGCTAGTAAAGCAAAAGATATACCTTAAGAGTTACGCTAGAATATAGACAGTCACTAGAGAGCTAGAGAATTATTTCCTTGAGCCTGGTAAAAGTGTTTTTAAGAATGTGACTGAAAAATGGATAATCAATACTTTTGACTGAGAATCTATATGATTTTTTTTTTTAAAGTCTTTTAGACTTCATAAAAGCACATGTAAAAATGCAAAGGAACAGCCCGATAACTTCATCGCATTGGTAAATTTTAGATTTGAGTGGAAAAAGATGTATTCTGATGTCTTGAGGGCAACGTCATAGGCCCACTTGCTGTAGGTGACACCAGAACAACAAGAGGTTCCTTTGCTTCCATGGCATCTTGGGGAAACTTAGATCCCCCCAAAAGTGATGTCACTCACATAGCCCCTTAATCTAACCCAGGTCAGCCACTTAGGAGTTAATGGAGTCCCACATACTGATTTGTCAGGCAAGTCAAGATGCATGGATCCCATACCACCAGACAGCTGCCTGTTACGGAAACAGAAGTGAAGATGCAGACCATGACCTTTTGCTAGATGGCTTGGTGACTTTGGTTACTGTGTACAATAAGTGCCAAATACTACTGGCAGCAGTAGATACTACTTACATATCTACACATGACTTTTACTTCCATCTCTCTTTGAATCCAATGACTAACCTGGCTTTGTAGAAGTCCCCACAAAGTGAAAGGGGGGTAGAAAAAGCATTTTAAAATGACAGCATTTTTATCTCTGAACAGCTTAATGATTTTGGTGAAGGTAAACCTGGCACACATGAGAGCTAGGGGTCAGATATTCATTCAGCGTTTATCAGCTGTGTACTCAAAACTGAGTTGTGCCACCCTAGAAAGGGCAGGGTAAGGCATGAGCCATGTTGCTCCCGAGACAGAAAGGGTGGTGCTGCGAGCCAGTCTCTCTCTCTTGTTGTCTCTGCAGCACGGGAAGATGCAGACTAATTTTTCTGGAGGGTGGGATGCAGAGTTTTCCTCTACTTCCTCTTGCTGCCAGCTCTCCAGGGCTGCACCACAGGTGGAGTGAATGGTGGAGGCTCCAACCTTGTAGGGCAGAGGTCACTGTGCATCCCTACCAAAACCAAATCAAGCAACTCTCTCACACATGTAGATCAGTCGTGTGTCACTGTTTTCTTACCTGCAGAGTAGAGATCACTTCATCTCCAACTTCCTTGGTAGAAACAAGGTAACGAGACATTTCAGGGTTAATGATTCGGTCTTCTTTTTCCCAGCGGACTATGATGGGTTTCTCTCCATGTGCCGTGCAGCTCATCTCCTTCTTTTGACCTTGTGTTGCCAAGGTGGTATTTGGATAGGAAGTTATCATAGCTGGAACTAAAACCAGAGAAAACAAAAAAAAAAGATGGCCCTTCAGTGAGCTGACCAGTCTGATGATACAGGGTTGGTCCTTCAATCTGGGTCTCATTCAACTTGTCCATATTTGACCAGATGGCCAAAAATGTGAGAAATTACTTTACTTTCATTACTGTGTAAAAGAATCTTCTTAAGATTGAAGACAGGCCTCAAAGGGAACTTAGCAGAGGGGAGCTGGGGTTGGACAGTGGGGCTGTAGAGACAAGAAGATGTGAATCCAAAGGAAGCCTAACTCCATTTGTCTTGCTCCTCATAAGG
The DNA here is from genome assembly GCA_033628505.1 of Tringa tobata. Taxonomy (NCBI): domain Eukaryota; kingdom Metazoa; phylum Chordata; class Aves; order Charadriiformes; family Scolopacidae; genus Tringa; species Tringa tobata. The sequence continues at coordinate 4,302,616 of JAHREE010000459.1, read as the reverse complement.
CAACATAATTAAAATATTCACAGCATATAAATGTACTGTAAGCAATGCACATTCAGATATGGGGTCAATAAAGAACTGATAAAAAATTCTTATTCCTTCTGATGAGCTATTGTTTTATTTGCTGACAGATATAGGCTCTCCCATTTTGTATGACAGTAATGACCTATTAAAAAGAGAGCTCAATTAAATCAGAAGCTGTACAAAATTCAAAGACGGGCTCTGCACCGAAGAGCTTACAATCCATGTTTGTGCTGAGTGCATAGTTAAACTGTACTGAACTGAAATTATAATTAAACTGACAATAAACCTAGCTTGATTTGTGTCTTTATTGCATTCAGAATGTATTTGCGGAACAGTTTGAACATAATTGTCAACTTCATTAACCATTCAGGATTCTAAATAATTGTAACGTCGAAAAAAGTACTCTCTTACTAGCAAGAATAGGCTTAAACCGCAAGCATTTTCACATTGTGGAATAAAAATTTTCTGAAATAGGAAATAAAAACCCTCAGAGTTATTTACTTCAAACCGCTCAAAGCATGACATTTTTGAAACAGGATGGTCTCCTTGGTGTCCTCAGTAGCCTGTCCTTTTCCTTCCCAAGTGATTTGCCCACCAATGAAGAGCATCTGGGCTGTTGTGAGTAGGAAGAATCAAAGCCCACAAGTCTTTCTTTCAGTTTTGGCCCTTTCCCTGCTTGGGAGGAAGCTGGAAAGCACCAGACAGCACACAGAACTGCTCTCTTCTGAATGAATCTGTCCACTCCTTTCAAAGCATAAGAGGTGGCAGTAAGCTCTTGCAGCCCAGGGCTGCCTCCTGCAATAGCCCCTCTCTCCTTATTTTTATGCATGAAGACTTACCTCCTCTTATCAGAACAACTCACTCATTCCATCTGAACTTCTCTGGTTCTCTATTTTAAGAAGAAAACATTAGCACAGGACCTGATTTAAGGCCTTCCTGGTCTTTCCTCCTGCATGGATTGCATCTATTGCTACCGGACAATGAAAAAAATCCTTATTTAAATGAATTACTATAATTGCTATTCTGAAATGCTAATACTTGGTGGCATGACCTTTTCACATGCCAGAGCTGTTGATGCTTGGATATGACAATATGTCAGGATGCAGCCCTTTCTGTTCAATGGCTTCTCGAACCAAAACAAACCTATTTGAAAATTAACAGGGCTTTGTAGCTGTGGGTTAGAGTTACAAATAGGATCTAATTATGGGAAGAACTCTGTAAGGTCTTGTGTGAGACATGAGGCTCTTCAGGCACTGATATGCATAAGTGATGAAGTGCATCTTGTTTAACCGTTTAGATATCAGGTACCGATTAGTTTTGTCAAAGAGAAGCATTCAAATATAAGAAATTATGAATAATCAGAATAGAAAATTATGATGAGTCTGATTCCATCTTCCAGAGAATGAAAACAGATTCAGTTTTATCTGCCATCTGCCCGAGCACTAGTACCCACAACGAGGTTACTTTCAGGAAGTCACTTTTTGCATTCCTCATTGCATCCAAACACAGAAGCTAGCATACAAGGCACATGCAGCTGCAGGCCTGTGGGCCCTGTATGTGCAGGTATGTGCAATTTAACATACCTCATTTGCAACACCTGAAATAGATCAATATATCCTCCTATGCACTTTGTTCATTAACAAGAGACCCAATTCAAAAGAGTGGCAAGCTATTAAAGAGTCCACATTACAACCATTAGCTTGTGGCATTCCTTCCTTCTGTAATTTACTACCTTCCTTCCTTCTGTAATTTCCCAAGCCTCCCATGTGCCCCTTCTTTCCCCATTTGCTGTACCTCTCCACAAGTCCCTCTTTTTCCCTCAAAGCCACACACTCCAGTCCAGTTCACCTCTTCCTCTCCTCTTCCTGTTGCAACCTCCTCAGGTTCTCACACATTCCCTAACCCCTACAGCAACATTTTCCTCCTCCAATCTCATTTCCCTTCCCTCTTTAAATCTTGCCAATTTACCCAGTTACCTAAATGGATATTCTTTACAGCTGAAGACCTCCTTCCCATCAGTCTCTCCTACTTTGATCACCTCTGGCGATGGTGGGAGTGTGTGCTTAGCCCACCTGGGAGCTGAGGGCTGGTGTGTGCCTCCCCTCAAGGTCCCCAAGCTCCTGGGGTGCCTGTGTTCCCTGGGCGTGATGCTCAACCTTCAGCACAGGTGACCCTTGCACTACTCCTCCTGCTTCTCGAGTAGGAGCATATAATGCACACCAACAGAAATCGGGATGTTTGGATTTGGATTTAAATCCCACGCATCTTGAGGAGCCTGTCTCAGAGATTCCTTCCTCAATTTCACATCTCCTAAACAGGTGCCTACCAACAGTCCCCTGATGGGTGACAGTGACAAACCAAACACCACAACCATCTTGCGTGCTTTTTAAAAAACAGAAGTTAGCTTATGAAGCTCAATTCTTTTTCCAACAAACTTTCTTAATAAGAAAAGCATAAAAAAAATGCAAAGAAAGATGACTTTATTCCTTAGATACAGCTTTATCCCTACTTATCCTTCCCTTCCTCTCACATAATCTTCCACACTGATTCCTTATTGCCATAGCAATGCCTCACAGCTAAATATTTCCCCTTCCTCCAAAGCTGATTTTTTACTCTTCAGAATTTATCTCAAATGATCCTAAACCATAAGCTCTCCTTTTTTATCTTCCTCTGTGTCAAAAGATTTCTGGTAACAAAGCCACATTCCCAAGGATATTTTAGGCAACGTATTTCTTCATCCTCCAACTATCTTTAATCAAATTACTGATGCAAATAACTGAGATAAATATGATGGCTCTTTACTGACAAAATAATCTAGAAAACTGTAAATAAGCGAACTAAATCTGTACTATATATATGCATGAGAGAGTCTCTTAGGATGCCTTAAAAAAAAAGCAAGACATTTAGAAATAAATCAAGATGATTCAGATGCCACATTAAACGTGTATATTCTTTATATATCTTCAAATATACATTATATACACATACATATAATGATATGTATATTTATACAAGAGAATTTTGGAATGGAAAGGCATATTACTGTGCATGTTCAAGGACCGCATAGTGTCATGTTCCAGATTTTTGGAGTAGACTTCCCTGTGGGACACACTCATACAAATCTCTCTCCTCTAGGGTTCTCCACATCTTTCTCTGAAGTATGCCATGTGGTGCTGGCCATTAAAGGTCTATTGGTCAAAATAGGAGAAAACAGAAGCTACAGTTCATGACAATTTCCATTTTCAAGGTATGCATCATCATCAATGCCAGCAGCAATAATCCAGGACATGTCTCTGGTTAAAGCTGGGCTTCCATTTCGAAAGCTGATTTATTTATTCTGTTTCATAATCAACCCATTATATTCTCCTTTCTTCATGGTAACTCTTAAGAATTATGGAACTGACTCAGACAAAATAAGAACATTCTGTCCCATTCATTGAGAAAACCGAACCTGGACCTTTCCTGAGATTCAGTAAAAATTACTTAATCTTTCTTTTCTTGGCTACTGCTGAGCATTTCATCAGGAACTGAATGTAAATAAATGAAAACATTTAATTCCTTTGACAAAGACTAGTCTCATTATCCAGAATAAGGAGGCTACAGTAAGTTAGGTTACAGAAGCTTTTGAATCCTTTTAGAACAGACCTTCACAAATTACTAGAAAACTGAAATTCACATTCCTTTTAAAAATTACATGTTCTTTTAAGAGAAATATTTTTAAAACTCAATTTCATATATCTAAATAATTCATGGAAGTGAATTTAGAATGCAATATTTTACTATATCGCTTGGAATTAGTAATGCATTTGTATAAGCAATGCAGTTCTCAAGTAGAAATAATACTGGGTGATATATGTAACTAATCAATATGGCAAGAATTTCAAATTCAAAAAGAAAATGCTTTTAAATTAATTGCCACTGAGGTTCCAGACTACAGGAAATAATTTCAAACACTTAGACCTCAGAATTTTGAGAAGAAAAGCAAAAAATGGATGAATTAATATGACAGACTGAATTATTTAGTCAGCTTTAGTTTCAGGAGTCTACAATGTATATTAAATAAATACAGAAATTTATTGATAAATATGTTCCTGAAAATATTTTTAAAATAAAGCAAAACAACTAAAATGATCTTCTACCCTCAATTTGTCCTAAAAGGAGGGCTAGTAGCTTTTTATATGGTTCCGTTAATAACTGTTGATGAATAGATTTCTGGACAATAGGCAAGAGCTTCATTAACAGTTCTATTAGCAAAATAATTCTCTAACAGAACAGTATGAAAAACAGTACTGCCATGGAAAAAGGGACTGTGCACAGTAGAAACTGCATCTTTATGTTTCGATTTAGTGAAGAGTTACATCCGTGAGAATTACGACATATAAATAACAGAGAGAAAGTATAACGCAGTTGTGATCAGTCCGTGTCCCAGCTACCTTCTTGCATTACAAATCCTCTATCAAAACAAAAGACTTGGGGTATGTAAAAACTGCGTTATTAGGATTCTAGGACAGCCATACGAGGTAATCTTTGAAAAAAAGGTTAAAAAAAAATCACTGAGTGGGAATGAATAAAGATTCTGTACACCCTAAAGTACCATTATGGCTAGCTATTCCACTAATATAAATGAAGTTACTTTGATTATAAGTATTATTCAAACATGTGTTTCCAAGCTAGAACAGGCCTTGTTTGATGCTAAGCTTTAATAAGAATGACAATGATGTCTTGAGTACTTGGCAGCTTCACCAGCGCCTCATGATCTGATTGAATATGTCAGGGTAAAGGCTGTGAACATTTAGGGTTCATATCTTATTCACTCAGAAGTGGTTTCAGGTCACATTATAGGAAAAGAAGTTGATTTATTTTGCATGACAACTATGAATTTTAACCAAAAGACACATTAATAAAATAAAAAAGGTCTTTTCTCTCAAATCGCAATGGCAATTCTTTCCTCTTCCTCAGGTCTTTTCTTGCATTAGTTTTATGTTTGTACAGTGCAAACTGCTGTCTTCAAATGATACACATGAGACCAGCAGCTGCTTATATTTCTCGGTCTTTCCTTTGACTTTGACATGGTTCTGAAATGAATGTGACTTTCTTTTGCTTTGCCATGCAGCTTCAATTCCCATTTTGTCTAACTGCACTTCCTAATAACCAAGAGAAAGAAAATGGGAAATGATAAGCTGACAGCTTTGTTCCCTGCAGTCAGTTATAGTAAAAGCCTCTGGAAATTTGTTACAAACTATGGTAACCCACATGAGGCACCAGAAAATCAGTTTCATCAAAGCTTGGCTAATCGTCAAAATGAAAATAAGTGATTGAAAATCTACAAAACATTAAATTAGCATGTATATAATTGTGATTTATGAAGACTTAGACAAAGAAAATCCTCCTTCACAATAAATTAATGGACATGTCGTCGTTACCATCATTGCCATTGTTGAAAAGTATGGATGCCTAAAAATTAGCATTAGAAACATGTATCCATTACGTATAAATTTCTTGGGCTACTTTCTATTCCAAATCAATTATAATCTTTCATCACCCTGTATAAAAGTCAGGCTGGAAAGAGCAGGAATGTTAAATAGTTAAAACTAGCAATATAGAATTTTAGATAACTTCTCCAATGCTTTGATCTTAAATTGAATTCAGTCTGCCATCAAGATGGCATCAAGTTTTAATGTTAAATGAGAGGGTTACTGCTATCGTAATTGTAAAGTACAGCGTTCTAATTTTTTGTGACTTAACTGAATAGAAATCAGTAAAAAACCGAGATTGTAGAGCCACTTGGGAGAGTGCTCATTTTCTTACAAGTTGTTATGCTTTAAACTTTCCATTTATGCCCTTTCATTAAAAATACCCGAACAGTTTACAAGTTTAAAAGAAAAAAAAAGGGGCAAAAAGTCACTGAAAACACAAGCTTTGCTTTAATCAGGATATATTTTATGACCCAGCAGTTCCCATGGGTCTTTTAGATTTTGGAGGCTGTGAAGTGACATGTGTAAATGTCCCTCCCAGGGGAAGAGAAGCAAGCACTAATTGAGGTATTGACGGGTTTAAATGAAGCAGAAACACACTAAGAAACTCTGGCTACAACAAAAATTAGTATTGGTGAGCAGTGCATGCTGGGATGTTAATGGTTTTCATTCACTGCTCATTCATGCAAGTAAGTATACTTTTAAGCACGGTGACTTGGGTCTATAACAGCTCGGTTCTGAGCTAAAAAGCCATGAAATATTATCTGCTAGTGTATAAGGAGAGCTCTGGTAGAAGTAGTCTCATCTAGCCTTTCAGAGTGAATTACATTTTTATTGTCTAGAAAGATGCAAATAGACCAATGGCACCTGATATTCTGATGGTGGGAACAGAACCCAGATGTATTAAAATCCGCAAATAGGACTCTCTCCATATTTATGTAGGCATTATCTATACAAGAACATTAACATAAACAACAAAAATATATATATTCTGTATATTAATACTAAGAGAAGAGTGTTGTTGCATTGTATATATACACCAAAGCATTCACCTGTGCATGGAGGTAAAGCATGTTCACAGAACAAGTCAGTGGCATTCTTCTCAACCTAACTTCAGGTGGCTAAAAATTAGTCACCTAGTCCTTCAGCTAGTCAAATGAGGACTTCTACAGCAGTCCTTGGGGAGAAACAAGACCTTCCAAAGGGCTATTCATCTTGCCTTAAAGATGACGAATGGCTTCTTATTGATGCTAAAAAGGAGCTCAGGGTGAGCTGCTTAGACTTTTACAACCAACCTTTAGAAGTCTAGCTTAAAGTCAGGTGAATTCAGTGCTAAAGATCTAATCTTAAATTCTGTGTTCTCAGGAGATTTAGGATGTCAATAAATGCCGCTATTTCAGGAAAGACAGGAAAGGAGATTCAACTGGGGAGGATAAAAACCTAATAAAAAACTCTGAAGATATTTATTTTAATGGACATCAATCTGGTTTTTTTTTAGTCAAAATTCTAGTATTTGCCCCTTGTCACAGCAATCATCTGGGGATGATTTGGGAATGATCCGACCATCTATGGAGTGTTAGCTCTGCTTGTTGATGAAAAACAACAAACTTGATTCCTGATCTATTCTATCTTTTATTTTTCACCATGGAGTCTATTTTTACTTTTGCTGCTCAGCACTCCAGCAGTTTCTACAGGGAAAACAGATCTGTTAAGTTGGTCTGTAAATGAAAATTTCCAGAAGAGTGGGGAATCATCTTAAAGGCTGCGCAGTCTAGGAAAAGCTGATAGGTAACTTGTGTGCTTAATAATTTTTTTAAATACATGTCTTACAGAAAGAGGGAATTAGGAGTAAAGAGAAACAAAGAGGGATTAGATAAACACCATATTTTAAAAGTAAAGATGTCAGTATAATACTTCTGTGAGTTACATTTGCCCATAAATAAGCAGCAGCTCTTACAGCAGAAAATCCAGAAGGAAAATTCATTTACTTTGATTAAATCTAAAATTAGAACCCCCCTTAGGGACTTTTTGTGCTTTTCACATTCATTCCTATCCTGTCTTTGCAGTGTTACCGAAGCTAAAGGCTAGGCCTTTCCACTGAGTATTTTGGGTCAATTACATTGAACAATTAATAAAGCTTCCAGACAAAAGCAACGGCTGACAATTTGGCCCCAGTACTCAAATACCTAAGGCCAGCAGAACTGGACCCTAACGTGAAACAGGGTTATAGTTATTTTGGCTTAATCAGAGTGGCCAATATGCTCATCCAGCTGTGAGCCAGATAACAAGTGATAAGGAGTTTTAAAGCCAAATTTTATACTACTGGTCAATGTTGACAGTGTCCTGCTGTATAACTGAGGTCCTATTATATAACTGAGGTCAAGGTCAGGGTCTGTGTGTGTGTGTTTGTGCTTGCATATGCGCTGTGTATGAGTGAATACAAGACGGGAAAAAATGTTTTCCATGGCATCAAATATGGAGAATTATTTCATTACCTGGAAAAGGAGCCGAAGCAACCCTCATCGCCTTCTTCCCTTGACCTTCAGCTGTCCTGTGGATTTCTCTTTTCAATACACTCTTAAAGAAAGGTTTCTATTTCTCTGGAGATCATTTTTACCCCTCAGCCAAGGAAAGACATCATAAATACTAGTATTTCAGGCAGGAGTAAATTATAGCCATCCATCTCATGAACAAAGCACATGGCACAGGGCTGCGGGTCACTTTCCTCCACAGTACCTCCCTGCAGCATGAACGCTATAAGGAGTTCAAAGGACTCAGTTTATTTTTTTCCTTTAAATTGTGTTTTAAATTAATAGGAACTCCCATTCTCTCTTCCACATACAGAATGAACACCCAAAAGCAGAGGCCAAAATGGCAGTGGTGATAATGTAACCACCAGCAAAGTAAGAAGGAAGTCATGCTTCTAAGCATGACTTGACATATACGATGGATCTTAAATATGATAAACAAAGTTGCTAGTTCCAGGGGTAGCATGACAATGCCTGTTTGATTTTCTTTTTAACCAGATTGTCAAATGTTTTTTTTTAATCACATCCTCGAAACACACACACACATACATACACACACAATCTGTACTTAGATCTAAACTTGCTACTTAAATTATTAAATTATCTTCATACAAAGAGTTTGGCTTTAGGAAATCCAGGAGTTTTAAGAGCTGATTAGTGAATCTGTTTTGTTTGTTTGTTTGTTTGTTTGTTTTTTTAATTTTGAAAATCATATTCCATTATAAAAGAAATAATCACTTATGGAATATTGTAGGTTTATGCACTATATAACAACTTTGTTAGTTGCATACACAGGGAAGTCAGGTTTTATGTTCTGGTTTTATTTGAGTGGTCTTGCTCTTTCTGTGAAGTATTTTAGAATTTCTTGTAAGTTGGTAGGAAGCTTTTCAGAACCATTCCTGTTGGGACTTTGGACTAATTTTTTTTTGTTAGAGAAAGAATTTCTTTGCTCCAAAACTTTTTATGAGAATGTGTTCTCTTTGACAAAAAGGAATTGCTGAAAAGGGTTTATTAGCTCAGCATTTAATTACTGGTCAAAAGATGAGGAAAAGAGACTACAAATACTCAGAGTAAGCAATATAGTCAATGATGACTCCCTATTTGAGGACACATCATTGCATCTAAATGCCTCAGCCTCTCCTTGCCAATTTTCTTCTTTTTTAGCATGACAAACATTTAATTGTATATGCAGGCTTGGATAAAGTCAACAACACACAAAATGTATAACAAGACAGACTAAAACTATTAGTTCATTATCTTCAATTAATATTTGACTTTGTTGGCAAAATGCAATATATCCTATAACAGACTGAGAAACACTTATCCCACTATAGTTTATAACTTGGTTGTAAGCACATCAAGATGAAAGAACAGCTAAGCAAGGCTTTGAAATTAATTTCTCTGCATCACATCTAACAAACGTTTCTTGGGATAGCCTCCTACTTTTTAGAACTACACAGAAAGAAAGGGTTTGTTGGTCCTTGGTTATAGCTCACCGCTGCCCAGAAGACTGGATGGGTGGTTCAGGCTTGGAGAGTAGCAATCAGGGCTTTCATGTTCCCCACTGTGAAAGTAGGATGCCCTACATTTCCTTCATCTGCAACAGGCAATCTGAAAATGGCGAAAACTCTGCCTGAAATGGGGGTTTCAGGATTTACCAACCCCCTGTGATGAAGCTGAGGACCCTGAGTGTGCCCGTGGTTTGACACTATGGTTGGGAACAAGCTCTGACCTCCACAGCTCTTGATTCAGCTTTTACTACCATCTTGCTGAGACTTCTGGGAGGATTTGTAGACAGCTGTGGCTGTTCTGGTCCTTCAGAGCCTGGTTCCTGGGCAACAATTTATGGGTGAAATCTACCAATGGGGAGCCAATGGATAGAATTTTTGGAGTATTTCTAAGCATTCATTTTCAACTGTTATCTGTGCAAAAATCTAACATTTCATTTTTCTGCCCACAAAAAACATTGGAAATTATATAGCAAAACGAAATAATAATTTTCAGCAAGCCACCATTCATAATTATCATTTCTCTATGACATGGAACTCTCCTGTTTACTTTATTCATAAAGAAAGGCAAGAGCCATCCGCTGCTGTGCAAGCTTCCCTTCTTGCTAATCTCTCTCTGTTAGGAAACTAGACTCAGAGCACCAAGCACTTTTTAGACAGTAATGCTACTTCATTCACCATAAATCCAGACAGATTTCAAATACTGTCTAGGAGACAAAAGACACTGCTTTCCATTATCTGCTTCACAGGCTCTTCAGTTCCTTGCATGACCTGACTAATCAGACACATGGCCAATGGCTTAAACAACTTCGTTTTTTAAATTGTAGGAACCCTCTATTAAGCAACAGTTAGAGCTACTTATCTTATAAAGAGTATGATATAAGCATAAAAATAGTACAGTTTGTTTTAAAACTTGATACTGTTGCTTCACCCACTCCAGGACCTTTCACCAAATGAGATCTCCCAGTTAAAACTGCTATAGTTTATATATCTACACTGAAAGCAGGAGAAGAAAAGGTGTATATTACAACTCTGAATTTGTCCAAAAATCAGACCAAGATATTAAAAAAAATCTTCAAAATGCAAATTCTGACAGCAAAGGAAAAAATTTATGAAAATTCTCAAAACTGAATCTTTTTTTCAGCCAAAGAATAGTAGAACAATTGCTCAAATTCATGGAGCTAAAATCACTCTAAGGGACGTGGATTTCCTTGTGGTCACCTGAGAATAAATTCTGACTCTAATTCATTCCATGGGGAGCTGAAAGAATAGCTTTGCCAAGTAAAATACAATGCACAAGGTTATAGTATTATTGAATCAGAGGCAAAAAATCTCTTATTTACCATGAAGTAAAGTTATCGCTGATTTCTATTTAGCTTCTAGCCAGCTTCTTGTTTAACCAATTTCCCCATGGATGAAGGCTTTTAGGTTTCTTACTGAAAACAGACTGCATGATTGATCGGCAGGACACAATCTAGTGTTGCATACCCATGCTACTTTTCTTCTGCACGTAACTACAGAAACCCAGCTTTTTTTTTTTTTTGGTAGCTGTTTGTAATGAAAGATTTATCATATTACCTAAGGTCCTGTAAAAAACATCCTGAGATTTTCTCTTAAGAAGCTCTTGCACTTCTGCTCTCTGTTAATTGATGGAAAATATGTCTGATTTTCTAAATTTGTCACGAAATATCTCATGTTGTTAAAGAAGTGCTACACTTTTGTCCTATAGTATTTCACTCAGAATTCACAGTTGAAAGATGCTAAAAAATGACATGATTTTTTCACTTTCCTTACCAGTAAGATAAATTAAAACAATAATGATATCAGCATGATGCCAAACTAATAAATGAATATGAATGTTCTGAAAAGGTAGGTGCTGTCAGTGTCAAAGCAGCTGCAACTGCAACTCTAAACTGGGACAAAACCACCAGACTGGCACATCATCTCAACTACTTATGCAAGGAAAAGTGTGATAAAAGCAGATTGCTTCTCCACCCCAATTTATTTTCTTTTCTTTCTTTTCCCTGTAGTAAGTGGGTCATTGATCCCACTGGATACCTTCAGGTCATCTTGTGGACAACAGTTTTTTCCCCTTAATTCCTAGGAAAGAAAATGGGTGACTATTCAAGCAGGTTGCTTTCTTGCTTTGTCCATCTCCAGATCCGGCAGTTGGTTCAAAGAGTTTGTTCCATTTTCCACTGGCATTGAATCCTGCAATTTGAATAACTGAAGTCTATTTTGAAGACTCTGTATTCAGACTCTACTGGTGGCAGACTTTAAAAATATGTAAGAATTAAAGCATGTACAGAACTCTAAGATATCCTCTCTGGATTAACTTTATATGGATTAAGAAAGAAATTTATTTTAAACAGTACATTAAAGTACCCAAAATTTCAAAAAACAAAATAACTGAAACTTCCAAAGTCTCCTATTTCGCTGTGATCATGTTTGATGATACATTCTTTAATTACACAAATTTCATTTTCCCACATCATCAGGCCTCCTTTAGTACAGAAGGTACGCAGTGTTCAGGGTTACACAGCTAGTGAATGACACTACTTCTCTTATTTCTGCCTTATTTTTGATCATTTGGTTAGAGAACAGTGAATGAAATGAATCAAGGGAGCAGACTAATCTTTTGGCGAGGCTTGCCGAATGCCACATAGGATACTTTCATTTGATTCTATTTTCTGTGGCAAAATTAAGGTTTCCTAGGAGGTTACTTCCCACCTTCTTTGACAGATGTTATGTTCCTTCCTTTATTTCTAGGTGTTCAATTTGCTTTGCAAAATTGCTGAACATCCCTGAATGCAGCTGAAGTCTTCCTAAAATACGCCTTAATTATCTAGACAGTGAGTTATTTCTACAGATAGTATGTGGCATATGATTGCTGTCTTTTGAGGTAGTTACACAGCTAGAAAAGACCCAAACTCACATTTATCAAAATTTTTCAAAGGATAACTTGGAAACTTCTTAAAATTGTGTGCTTCCTGAAATGTTCCTGTATTTATGTTGTGTACTTGACTCAGTTGTTCTGTATGAGTGGCATCAACCAAGAGACAGAGCCCAGAACTAGTCTTACAATGAACAGCTCATTAAGAAGCAGAACTCTAGCGAACTGTGAAAAAAAAATGAATCCATATGAAATATGGATATGAATATCTGCAGCACTGAAGAAAAGAAAAGCCTTCTCAGCTCTGTGTCAGTTAAATACATTTTTAATACTGCTGCTAACAAATAATAATCCTTTGATTTTCTTTCCAAAAGCTTGCAAAGTTGCTGGCAGCTCCAGTAACTCTTCCAGTTTCTATTGTCAGCTCTGCCAGCCTCACATAAATATCACTAGTCTCTCTCTCCAGAGCTCATGTTCCTTGCCTCAGATTTTGCCAGAATAAATCCCTATAATGTCACACAGCTTTTCTCCCCCACCTAAGTTTACCCTCCTGTCTGAGCAGGCCCCTGTTGTGTTTTTTAATTAGATGGTGTCCTTTGCAGAGAACGGGACTTTAAGGCAAAGAGGTGAAAAAAGGGTCACTGGTAATTTATTGCATGTATCAGGGCTGAGCTAGCTGGTAACTGCAAGACTGTAAACCTGAATAATTAGTTTTGTAGGGAACATCGAAAGATTTGGTACTCCAGGTGAAAATAGAAAGGAAACTGAATCATTATCTTAATCTTATTGAAACCTCTCAGGAAGTGTAAAAACAGGTCATCTGTCAAGAGTACCCATGTCACTATTACTGGTAAGGAAAGACATAATTCAAGAACAGCCTCTGAGATGTTTTTCTGCTTCTCTTTTGGAATCACCTAGAACCATAGAGTTAAAAAAATATAAACTAAAATGTTGCTTTAGAGACTAGTCTTTCAGCTTCAAGTTTTCTAAAATATTTGCATGTCAGCTACTTTTGACTGGCTTCAGCCAGGATGGGTGGCTCATATGTATTTTTCATGTTAAGTATCAGCAGCAGCAGGAGGCCACTCTTCTTGAAATTCAATGTTTAGGGAAAGATGATGGTGGAGCAAAGTCTGGGTAGCATCCTTCATCTACATTGTTACTGACAGCCAATTACTGCATGACTAATGAAGCATTATTGTTAACATCAGAGCATCTAAAGACACAGTCAGTGGATTAAAAAAACCCACAGCTCTGGAAGATTGCGATATTGACAGCTCTTCTATGGAGCTGTTTGCCAGCAGGTCCCACATAACCCTACGGAGGAGGCAGCATTAGAGGAGGAAAGCTCCTGGCAGCACTAGAGGAGGAAAGCTCCTGGCAGCACTGTAACAAGCAGCCTTTGCAGCCCGGGGAGAACCTTTTTGTGCTTGGCGAACCCATGGCTCTTGGCAATTTTGTGCAGCTTACTTCCAGAAGAAGAATAATCACATTTCTCAGTTCAGTAAAAGAGAAACGGGAAAACCAAAAATACATAGCTTAAACAATTGCCACTTTCATAGTTCAGAAGGAAAATTTTAAAACTGCCAAAGAGTAACATGGCCAAAATCCACAGGTAACAAAAAGAAGGTGTTCAGTTTTTCTTATTGGAGTGGGCTGTGCAGAGGCAAAGCTCAGAAGGGTTTAGTAGTTACGTGCTGTGGGACACTTGCTGGCCCTGCTGCCTCAGATAACAGGAGCAGCCCTGTTCTTGGAACTGTCAACAGCAAAACCCACCTGCCAACCATGGGCTTGGAACTGTTGCTGTATCACAGCAGGGATGTAAGAGAGATTGCTCACACTTCCAGAGCTTCATAAGCCACATGGATGAAATTCTGGTCCTGAAGAAGTCCAGAGGAGCTTTGTCACTGACTTTTGCTTCACCAGGATTTCATTTGCTAAAATAAAGCACTGGCAACTCTCCTACAATCTTACTCTCCAGTCCTCATGCAAGCTAGAAGGGAGGTGCTAAAAGAGAACTAAACTGTAGAACATTAAATTAATTAATTCTTTTCTGTTTATGCTTAATAAAAACAAGGAAAAAAAAATCTCCAAAGGTCCTTAATATTGCCTATTACTATGCATATACTCAATTCATGACTAATGCATTTTAATTCAGTCACAGCGTATGCTTTAAACAATTTGGTGCTGCATTATGTCCTGCACTTGAGATGTTCAAGATCTTAATTGTTTGTTCTCTTTGGTATCCCTCACCCAAGAAGCTAATGAAATATTCAGTCATGATGGTACTGTTTATGACACACATAGATGTGACACATGATAATTTCAAAATCATTTCAAGACACCATGTGGTTTCTTTTGACATTTTGTGACAGGCTGTGTTATCAAGCACAATTGTTTGCACAGGAAACAACTGTAACACGTGGTCCTGGGGACATTATGTTATCTCCTGATAATGATGTCATTAACATGTGTATACTATAATTAATGACTACAAGAGTGATTCATTTGAGTAAGGCTTATGAATCCATTTCATCTAAAAAGGGAAAGAAAACCTATAATCATTTGGGCTCAAATCCTGAAAGCTACTTACTTGCAACCTGCTGCAGCTACACTGGGTGACCCATTAATTGAGGCATATTAACCAAGAAGCATTTATTTCTCAGTTATATTACAGAAGCTTGGATTAGAATCATTATCATAATGATTGTTCTCATAGAGATCAATGAGAGAAACAGGAACCTAGCAGTGCTCCAAACCCTTTTGTCACTCTATCTCCTACCAACAGTAGCCAGAAAACAATTACAGTTCATCAGTCTGCATAGCTAACATAACGACGCTGAAGACATGGCAAAGTAGATGGCAAACCCACTGTGGTTAATGCCATCCCCTCATTCTCCTGTAAGCTGTAAGACAGAAAAATACACTTCTTTCATCCTTGTCTGCATGCCACATGGGAGGAAAACCATCTTAAAGGCAGTTCGGATGTACAGCTTTCTCATATAAGCTTAATAGTTTCTATCCCTCGCTGTTATAATGGGCATCCTCATGACCAGGTAAAATATAAACCATTTTTGTATTCATATTTTTCCCAATATATTTGATGGCTTGATCTCCTGACGTCAGTCATACCATGGTCTTAGCATAATGTCTGTTATGCTTTCACCACAAACTCATGTCTCTTTTTCACTGCCTATAGCTTCCTAAAAAAATACATATATTTAGACACGCAACATTTGTTTCCAAGCCTGATAATCCAATCTTCTCCCTTAAGGCTAACAAAATCCCACAGAGACTTTTTTGGTGTATTTGGATTTTCGGAGGGCCGTGTTTGGGCATGCAAAATATTTTCATGAAGATATTTGCATACAGAAACAGCCACACAAAAACAGCTGGAAGTGAATGAAATTTCCAACCTGCCACAGATACAGTCCTCAGGAAAACTGCCTACGATGTGTCTAAAGAGATTACCATGAGACTTGGATCCCTGTGAAGATGTTTGAAAATAGACTGCTTGCAGAAGCTATAGCCAATGAAGGCTGGATGATGCTGGATTCTTCAGATAGATTAAAATAGGACAGGATGGAACCAGGAATCTGTGAGCAGACCTGCTCCTCCCAGCAGCCCCCAAAGCACAAATTTTTAACACGGTTCAAAGATGATTGAAGAACCAGCTGGGCTTTTGCAGAATAGGGGCAGTGGGCTATGTTCCTGCAAAACAAAATCAACAAACTGGTTGGTGTTTTTTTTTGACACTGGTGACGCTGGTGGAGAGCAGTTTGGGAGACTCAAGCACACTTCTCCTGTTCAACTGTTTCATAGAAATACAAGGTCAATATCTGACTTTTCTGTTGCCTCTTACATACTGTTTCTACAGAGTGAGCATACGGATTGTATGAATATATTGCATAGACGATTATCTATACGTGTCATTAACTTTGTTCTGAGGCTTGAAACACTTAATATAGATGCACATAGTAGCCCTTCTTATTCTGTAGCTCCAGAATAATCATCACTGTAATTATTTCAGGGCACACTATACTTTTTTAAGGTAAAGTGAATGAGATAACAATATGTCTTTTCATGATGTATACTACAAAATATTTAAAAAGTTAAGAAATGCAAAATCAGAATTTCTGGAACAGTAAATTAAAGCGCTATTAACATCAGCTGATGTAAGAGACACAGTAAAGGAGTTCAGATTCTGAAGGCATTCTGTCTACCTCATAAAGATATTATATCTATATTTGTACATGTGTGCTCCATACCTGTACTGTTGTCCTTCAAAAATGTTGTTGTGCTTATGTTATAAACAAAGAAAGTATGATTGTTTCCTCCTAAAAAAAGCTCCTTGTACAGAACCAAGTATACTTTTTTTCCATGCAAATCATATGAAATGGAAAGTTCTCAGTCTTGGACTACAGGAATCTTTTATGAGTCAAAGTCTACATTTCACATATTACTCATTTAACTTTTTAATTTAAGTATTTTTTGTAATTATTGATTATACCATCCTTAAAAACAAGAAATTTGAAGAAAACGCTACCAGAAGGACAAATAAAATCTATACACCCATACAAAAATACTGGAACTGTAGAAGAAATAAGGGAATATATATTAAGTATTTCTATTGCAAGTAGATCACAGGCTTAATTCTAGAAAGGCAAAAAAAAATGCAAATTTTTCACATAGGCAAAACAGGGATGTCAGTTTACTGTAAATTTAGAACCCTGACCTGACTCAACAGTTTGAGGCCAACATGCTGATAAAATATTACTCCCAGCAGATAATGTCTATACATTTTAAATGCTGTGCAGATTGGCTTACCATTTAATACTGCACAAAATTTAGCTGGAAAACATATTTTTTTCCTGAAAATAGTCAATGGAAGCAATATGTCAAGGGTTGCTATGAAGTTACTTTTGCATTAAAAAAAAAAAATAAGGATCTTAGGACCTTTAAAGGACTTAAGGAAGTGCCAGATAAATCAGATTCAAAGCAAACAGGCAGTTTTTGCTGAGAAAATATTGCATGGTACACACAGAGCATGCCAGACTTAAAACCCATTCCATAACCTGCACAAAGGCTCTGAAAACTCCTCACGTACTATCATGTTCGAACATATAATGATGTAAATGAAATGGAAGCAGATTTCATACCTTAAACTTCTTTGAAGTACAAGAATTGAAAAAAACAATCCCCTCCAAATCATTATCTTGACACAGACAAATATGTTTGCCTGGGTATCCAGTGGTTCTTGGGGAAACTACCCCACTAGCTTTATGGGGGGAGACTGAAAAGAACACAGATACCCCCTGACTTGAACCAGTTGAGATGCTTTATAACACTTCATAAAATATGATTCTCCCTTTTCCTTTTTCTGTGCTTGAAAGCATGAAAGTTGCTCTGATTTAAGAGTGTAACTCCCCTTGAGGTCACTCACTTTTCAGCATGTATGTAAAGTTCCCTGGGTTAGCTTATCATCATGCTGCATGAGAAACAAGCTAATGCACTGGGAAGTCAAGCTGTCTTGGTATAAGCAAGTTGGAAGTACATCATACATCCCCTAAATGTACTCTAACTCCTGTGTCTTCCAGGCAACAGTATCTCTGGATGGCCCCAAATTAAACGCCTGGTGCTTTCAACCTCCTACATTTCACACATACAGCTTGCTCCTTCAAACGCAGGAGCTGAAGCGAAATTTGTTTCAGTTTTACACTTTGGATTTCTTCTGTCTGTTCATGTGTCCTGTGCTTTTGAAAGCAATATTAACTAAGCTGCAAGAAGTCAACTCTTGCTCCAGAAAAAGTGTCTATATGAGAGATTTATAGTAATACAGCTAAGTAGTGTTACTATTAGAATATGCTGGAATAATCAGCAAAACAGCAAGAATCTTGAATATGGACAAGACCTAAGGAATTTACTGGGACCTGCAGAAGACAGCATGCACATATATTGGTATATGCATATAAGCACATAAATATACAGTTTAACTGCAGCAGCTGAAGAACTTACTGCTTATCATCAAAGCCGTGGTAACTGCCCAGGTTCACGTGTTACCCCACAGCAAGTGGGAGGAAATTCAACCTCTTTAACTGTTGAGTAATTACTTCATATATCCCCCGTGCTAGGCAGACAGCTCAGCAGATGCCAAGCCACCAGCTCATCCTTGCTCACTAGACTGTACATTTGAACCCCCTCTTCCAGAAGGGAGGCTGATTTATTCTGCTACTGTAACTTAACAGGTGAAATAACTAGACAGCAATGATAAAATAGACAGTCAAAGAATCCCCAGTCATCCTAGCCAAGCTAAATATTGTGTAGTGACAGACTTGGTCCTTCTGACCACTTTAACCTCTACTTTCTCAGTTTTTGAATACCTCTTCAAGTGTTTTGGGAGGTCTATCAGTTTCATACTGAAAGGATTAAGACCGAGAAGGGAGAGTGTTAGCACCTCTGTGCAATGAGTTATTCTGGTGGGAATGCTGAAACAAAATAAATCCAGAAAGACAAGTTTCACTATAAGCTTTACAAACTCAGAAGTCCCCATTCACAGCCTGTCTTTTCACTGGTGACTTCCCTTAAATATGTCTGGGAACAGACACAGAGGCTGACACAGCACCAGCAGAATTCCTGAGGATACCCATTACACACTCCTGTAATGGTCTTCCTCACCATTTAGGTGCATACCCATTTTCCTTAAAAGCTAGGAACTTCATTTAACTATTATTTAAATCTTAGAGATAGGCATTTAGCAAACAGTAATCAGATTTTCAACAACAATATGCAACCACTTATGAAAAGTCTGCTCTTCCTTATTTCAGCTTGGCAAGTCACCACTTAAAAATCTGATAGCGGGAGATTTTCCTTGCTGAAAGTATGGGTTTATGGCTCTAAATGCATGGCAAAGAGCCAACTTGTACCAGTTGTAAATGCAACAGTTATTCTGCATTGCAAAGTAAGACAAAAATAGCAGAGCACTGCTTTCTTATGGAACACTTACAGTAATAGGCACTCATTTTAAAAGCCAGTTTTGAGATAAGACCACAGAAGTCAAATTCTGCTGCACTATTGTGCATGTACATGTGTGCAATTACCAAAATCAATGACTAGTAATTAAAAGTCAGGAAAAAATAACCCTCTAACAGATGCTCTTTCTACTGCTCTGAAGATTTGCAACAAAATGTACTTATGTAATAGCTCTGTCTAGGTATTCTTTTTTCTATCTCTTTCACATTTTGTGGTCACAAGTTTATAATATCTAACTTTCAGAAAAGACACTGTATCCCTTGAAAACCTTTGTCCCTTCTGAGATGGAAGAGGAGAATAAGATTGTTTCTCAGGTACTTAACTCTCAACATGACCTGTCACTTAGTAGAAAAATGTTCTTGTTAGGTCACTGATGATATGATTTAGGAGTTTATTGTAACTAATTCAAGAAAAGTTCAAAATGAGGAAATGGAACTGAGAGAAATTACAGTGCTGACTGAAAGCCAGACTACTGACATCAATTGTTGCTTTACTATTAATTTCCAAAGACTTACAACATTTGCTGGATCTTGATTACATATACTTACAGAGCGTGGCATACAATATATATGCACAGACTTTTTCTTAAGCCAAAAGTAAAACACCAACAAAGCCCTGAACCCAAACCAACTCATAGTGCCATTTATTTAAATTCCTAAAGAGCCACCTGCTTTGCTAAGCATCCTTCAGCACGTTACTGATTATGTGAAAGAAACTGTATATGCACTATTTTTATAAATCAGGGCGCTGATTTAGGAATGAAGAAATGGGTTTAGCAACATAATATTGAGGATGCAGGTTTTGTAGAATGTATCTTTAGGGGTCGAATTTAAGGCAAAAAAAAATAACAGACAAGAAGAATCGTTTTTAACTAAAGCATGATTTGCATCATAGCTCTATTTTTTTTTCTGTTTAAAAAAAAGATGTGTCATTGTTTTTGGCTGCAAAGATTTGAAATTGTTCACCTCTATCTGATCAGCTAAATATCAATCAATTTATGTATCTCTCTGAAAGCTGCATTACAGCATAAAAAGTACATTCAGGAAAACTTTCTATCATCTGACCATATCTGGATAGGATTTGTTCCTTTTTGCATTCTTTCTTTTGGGTGAGCATCAAACAACATATTTATGTGAGTCCCCACGCGTTCATGCACATGGACACATGGAGATATTGGTAACTGAGGCCATTAACTTACACAGATAAAGTAGAAAAAGAGCCCTTGCTGGACTTTTACAGCATAATGGCATCACATGATATTTTGCAAAATGAAGTATAGAAACTTTCAGTAGAAAAAGTTTCAATCATAAAAGAGGGAGTTTAAACAACATCTTTGCCAATACGTACCCACACTGTGCGGCTTCTGTGACCTCCTGAGAGCACATCAGCTTGCATGAGGGAATATGCCAGGGTGCAGACTCACGGCTACCACAGCTAAAGCAGTTTCACCATAGCAATGACATGGACCTACTTGCACTTGCGCAGACGGCTCTGTTCTATAGGTTTGGTAAATGTGCACAATGGGCAGCTTTTGTAAACATCTAAATTCCGAATGGAAACAGTTATTCACTCTTTTGCAAAGCCAGCAGGAGGGTATGCACATTTCTAAACAATATAACAATTTTAGTGGAAAATACTGTTTCACAGGTCAAGAACTGTAGTTGGACTTCCCTCCCTGAAGAATAATTTCTTTTTTCTTAATTTGGTCACGGTTCATGTGGTCAGTTACACAATACTGCTTTCCCAGGGACTACCAGGAATTTGCCAGATGGAAGCTAAGCACTGAATAAACGATGACAGAGAAGGTAAAATTAGTGTCATAAAGATATACATACTTCTCAGACAACACAATTCTTACACAATCAAATTTTCTAACTCATTATGGAAAAGAAAACAAAAAGTGAATGTAAGACTAATTATTCTGTGGCCTGATGGAGACAGTTAAAAAAAATAAATGATTGCGTTAGATTAATCATAAGTAATTAGGCCAACAGTAAGAGATCATTCTTTCATTATCTCCTGGTTTGACAGACCAAATCAATTCATTCCTTAACACTGCAGGATCTTAATAAGATTTATCTAAAAATGGAGGCATGTTTCTTTAGTTATATATAGCGTGAAGACACTCAGAAATCAATTGCTGTGGCCATAAGTGGGCACTTCCTTTTTTCCCCAAGAAACGTAGAAGATTAAGATATGTTCAAACATCACATATCAAACAAATCTCTGAATGAACATGGATGGGAGCTCACACGCGGATGCAGAGGCTGAATCTTAATGGTTAGGAATGCAATGCAGGGGGAAGGCAACCTGTTTCCCACAAAGCAAAGACATCCAGAGCACTGAAAAAAAACCTGCATTTGCAAATCCTTCCTTCTGATTACACCTGACATGCACAGCAGGAAGGGGTATAGGAAGCAATGCCTTAAATTCTTTTGTATACAGCTTCTTCAGCTTGTAGACAGCTCTTCTTCCTACCTTGCATTTTCTGTTCCTTTTTTATGTCTCCCAGATGGAAATTTAAATTTTTGCTTTTATGTTGATTATCACAGAATCTATACACAGTATTTATACTGAGTACTATCGTAGGATTTGCACAGAGGGTTATGAAAAAAGCAACCATGTAATTCTTGAAAAACTATTTTGAAGAGAAAAAGAAAGTACTAAAAAACATGACATTTTCTTTATGTTTGAAGGCAAAATTGGTTGCTTTAAAAAAAGCTGAAATTGCACTGATGGAAGCAGTTGTAAAAGATTGTCTTTGGCTAATAGCAACATTTTGCATTATATTTAAAAAGAAAAAACTTTCTTATCCAACACATAAAATATTTGCATATAAACTACCTTTTTTACATTTTCCTTTTGCTACGGGGGAATTATACAGAAAAATGTATGTAACTGATTTGATGTCTGTGTCACTTGGTACTCAAGTGTATTTATATCCTACACATTTTTTAAGATATTGCAAATTTTTTTTTTTTTATTTCTATAGTTCTTTCTCTTTTTATGCAAAAGTTAGTTTTGTACATCAACCTAAAGGTAGAGATAAACAATCAGCCATAATAAATAAATAAATAAAGAATCATAATGTGGGTCCTATGACAGCATTCAGTAATAAAAAACAGTGAATAAGATTTTGAAACAGGTCTTGTGCTGAAAAAGACTGTGCTGAAAAGATTCAAAGTGCAGAACAACCCTTGATATCTAAGAAGAAATATTGTCATTTAAGACTCTGTTCACTGTTTTTGCTGCTCAGATAGCACTCTGAAAATCCTAAACTCATATGAGAATAATAATGGATAGATAGAAGAATGAATGTAGGATAGAAAAGGATTTTTTTTTAAAAAGGGAGGTGATGGCAGAGATGTGAGGTTTGCAGAATGATGACAGCAAGGAAAAGGAAGAAGCACCAGTGGGTGTGAAGGGAAAATGATGTGAGACACGAGAATACCATGTCTCCTTTTTGAGCTGAGGCTTTGTTCTTCTTAACGTGGTCACTTTGTAAATGAGATGTATCTTAAAGCTGGCATATAGACAGAGAGAAAAAAGATGAGAGAGGAGGAAATGGGAAAGGAAAAGTGATAGGAAAAAACATGGTGTTGTAACAGCTTGCTTTTCTGAAATGGAAATAGTCATGTGTACTGCACACACCCACTAATTTCATTTTCATTCCATTATTGCTTTAAAATGCTCTCTTGATTTAAGTTTACTTAATCTTTGTTAGCGAGACGTAGGCTCAACTCGATGACACTGCAAAAATAAAAAGGAGCAACACTAGATCATGCATGCGCTTCCTCCACAAGAAGCCAATATTAAACCCAGGAAACACACTGCTTACAGGCCCCAACCCACAAATGAACCTAATATACTCACAGCAGCATCTATATTTTAAAATGTTACTCAGAAAAATTATTTGTCTTAACAAAACAGAAACATGAAAATCCAGGGATTTATATACACTATAAGCATGAAATACCCCTTAAGGTAAGTATTCAAGAAAAATGAGATCGTGTACCTATATACATGCTGCATTTGAAATCAGTGTGATCCAAGATAAACCAGTAAACATCACTACTGAATTATGGGCATAGTTAGTGTTTAATCATTAGTCCTCTACCACATGGGTTAAAGGAAAAAAAGATATAACCTACCACAACACCATCCTAACAGTACTTCTATTAAGACATGCTTTTGTATAGCTGACTTTGAGATTTAGAACCACTTCATAATTTTAAGGAAACATCAGGAAAAAAAAAAGAGTTAAAATAAATATTTTCCAAGTGGTGTGTTCTGATAAGAATTTCTGAAATAAATATTAAAATTTAATTACCATGTCTACTCATTTCTCCCCCCATCTTCCAGTTCCAGATTCATACGATACATGTTACCACAGTCTCTAAATGCCATCACATCCAGTCACTTAGTGCTCCACTCACTTAGTGCTCCACTGCTGTACCTCTGAACACGATGGTCTGGGTGTGCCTTGCAAAGCTGTTTCACCCAAAGGAGCCAGCTGAGCTGCTGTGGGTCAAGTAGCGACCTGTACCCTTGGATGGTCTCTGCCCGCCCTCCCAAAGGAGGCCTAGAGGCGGCACAGAGCCCAGGAGGGGCACGGTGTCAGAGCTGAGAGCAGCAGACTCAACCTCTTTGCAGCCAGAGACAGCAATGAACCTCAGAGTTTTGAGTACGTTCCGTCTGTCCTATCAAACTAGGAGGGGGAGTAATGTTTACTGAAGTAAACCTGGTAGAGGAGTAACGAGTAACTCAAAACCGACTAATCCTGAAATTCTGTCTGTCAATTTTCCTATGCTTACTGGCACGTATTTTCCTTAAAAAGTTATTGAGACATATTGTGTTCCTTTGTTAAACTGGTTGTTTTTTCAGGAAAGCCTTAATATTTTGTATCCACTGTGAAAATTTCCACAGAAAGAAGACTTCTGAAAATGAACTCCACCCGTGCTTTCTTTTGAATGTTGCTACGTTGGCAACATAGAGCTGTGAGAGACACTATCCTGAAAAGAACAGTAAACACGATACTATTGAGATAAATAGAGAAAATACAGCAGAGCCTATGTGCACTTTCTAGGTAGCTAGCTAGCTAGCTGGAGAGAAATCTGTTTCACTTTCCTGCTGGAAACATTGCTTGAAGCCTTGAAGAAAATAAAAAGAGCTGCTCTATTATTCTTCTCCTTGGACCCAATTAGAAAAATATTTTTTTAAAAATGAGTGAGGTTCTTACCTTCCCTCTTTTCCTTAAATGAGAGTATTGCAAAGATTTGCATACAAAAGCACTTGAGTATTTGTACTGCAGTACATCTGACAATTATCTTACAAGAGAAAGCATTCGTTTTAGCCAATTGCCACAGGCTTGGCATAACCGAGAGAAGTAGAAAGCATTTGAATGTACAGAAGAAAAGGGATATTCCAGCTTTCTACCAGCTACCTTGAACATACTTCACGTTTAATTTCACCCTGTTGCCACAGGCGCTGTGTTGTTATGACAGCTGATCTGCCATTGAATAGCTGTAAAGGAAAATCAACAAAGGATCGCTTCAGCGATTTTCAGTGCAATTTATTGGAGCTTGTATCTTGCGGCTGCTGCCGCCTGTTGGGGTAATGACACATGATGGGTGATTAAAGTGCAAGTCCCTAAATCAAAGCTATGCCAGTGGTTGGAAGAGGCAGAAAACAGCATTCAGACCCCGTTCATTTCTCATAGTGGGAGGACCTCATTAGGAAAAAAATGGACTGTTTTACTAACAAGAGAAAGTACTTCTGTCTAGGGAGAATTTTCGTTTCAAAGATTTACCGTAGCTTTCTTACAGCATCCTTTAGACTGTGTGTTTAATAAAAATAAATAAGTAATTAGACAAAGAGTATTACAATCCATCATCACTGACTTGGGCTTTAAACTGAGCTGTACTGTAGTTCATTCACATACTCATATTTAACACAGTTTTTGCTTTTTTTTTTCCAAAAAATAGGTGGTGAGGGTATGGGCAAAGTAAGGGCAAGGGCAGCTTGCCAGCTCATGAGTAAGAATGCTTTGGAATACATGAGTAGTTTCAGTTCATGGAAATTATTTATGGTTTTATTTCCTTTTACCTTTTATGCAAGTAATCCAGCTAGAGAATTTTACCAATTTGAGCCAAATTTGTCCATTGGACAGAAGTGCACTCTACCTGAGATAACCGCAAAATAAGTATGAAGTAAATAAATGAAAAAGCTCTTTGTTTAAAGATGGAAGAATGTCAGCAGAAGAAAAGAATGAAACAGAGTACACAAGCAGATCAGGGGACTTCGTTTTGTTTTACCACAGAAAATACTATTTACAGACCATGGGACTGAAAAATGGAGCAAGGACAGAATAAGAAATATCAAAATACCTGTGCTCAGGTGAACTTGACATAGTATGATTGCTATTTTTCCTATAAGTATTTTTTTAAGATGTTAGAGATGATGATTTTTATCTTAGAATGAATCAAAGAATGGTTAGAGTTAGAAGGGATCTTGAGGATCATTGAGTTCCAACCCCCCTGCCATGGGCAGGGACACCTCCCACTAGACCAGGTTGCTCAAAGCCCCATCCACCCTGGCCTTGAACACCTCTGGGGATGGGGCATCCACAGCTTCTCTGGGCAACCTGTTCCAGTGTCTCACCACCCTCAGACTAAAGAATTTCTTCCTAATATCTAAATCTACCCTATTTCAATTTAAAACCATTACCCCTTGTCCTGTCACTACACTCCCTGATGTCCCTTTGCAACATATTGTGGATAATCTGTCTTTGCAAAAGCAGAACAGGCAATACCACCCTTACTGACATCTTGTGGGATATACGGATTTTTAATGCTATTCTTTACACATGCAAGGAAAAGTAGCAATTGGACAGATTTTGACATTCCAATATTCTCGACAAGGAATTACATTGCTAAAGACTAAAATGAGCATTTAGAGGCACCCTGGTGAGCAGAGCACAGTGAGTTCTCCATCACAGTTTGCTGGCTTTACTTAGGTATTGCAGCAAAGCAAGCTCACTTGACTGGCCACATGGGGAGCCTGCCTTTGTCCTGCCCAAATAAAGTTTCACAGAGGGAGCCAGGTGTAAACTTCTATCCATTTTAATAAACAAATGCTGCAGTGCTTCATCTGTATGGTGGAACAACTATTAGCTAGCAGTGGAGGAAATAGCTTCGCTAGATTCAGAATCTCCCTTCATGAGCATCTTTGGGGCTCGTTAGTGTTTATAACTACTATTATCTTTTATTTCTTTTGCAGTATTAGCTAGTTATGTGATCGGCAACTCTTTGCTCCATGAGTTGTCTGAAGATGGAGAAAAATAAATCTTGCCAGGAATAGGTCATGGTCTATGTGGACGAGAGGCACTAAAGGAGGCAGGGGAAGCAGAGGCACAGAGTGGTGAAATACCGCAGCAAAGACCCAAGGAAGCTGCAGGAATGGGGCACTAGACTCACCTTTACATCGTGACGAGGGTCCCTTTCCCAAACAGGCCCTTCTTCTGTTACTACACCAGCTCTTGTCATAGATAACAATTTTAAAAGTTTGGGGTTTTTTTTGGTTGGCTTGGTTGGTTGGGTTTTTTAAAGTTTAAGTGGTGAAATTTAGCATTAAAAGTTTTAGCTGAGATTAGGACGTTCCTGCTGGAAGGAGGTGTGGGTCTGACTGACGGCTTTAGGTTTATGAATTAAAGACATATAATGCAAATAGTTAAGAAGCATATTTGAGAGGAAAGTGAATGAAGCAATTCTGTTTTCTTGGCAGACAGGATTTGTTTGAAATGTTTTGGTGATCAGATTAAGCCTTTGTCTCCATACTGACACGAAAATAAGTGATGGATTTAGGAAGGGCAGGGCTAACATGTCTGCCTCAAACAGCTTATTTACATGGGAACATACATACCTTAATGAAAGCTTGCTTTTCAAGAGGGTAAATTTTCACAATACTGTTCTATTATGCTATATATAGCCCCTAAAGTGGAATTAGGAAGTGTGACGTTTATTCAGATGAAGGCAGGCAGGCAGTCCATTTTAAGCAGACATCTCTTCCCTTGTGACTTCCAGGCAACCTTTAAATAATTTTAGTTCTTCCCTTCATGTTAAAGGCTCATTATCCTTTATAGAAATTCTTTAGAAGTCTTCTCATCCCAAGCACCAGGAGTCATTTCTCAAGACAGCACTAGATTCCTTATTCCAGATCTCTCTCATAATTTTCTAATATTGTATGTCTTGGTGAATAAGGAATTTGAGAAATACTTATCCTTGGGTCAGAAGAAGACAAAAAAATCACTGATCATAATTTTTATGTACATTTATTGAAAGGAAAGGGAGAAGGATAATAGCTCTTAGATGAAGTTTCTCAGCTTTTCACGGTTGCCATTCTAGCCTTGTGGATCCTGATTGTGCATCATTTCTGGTAGCTCTTTCTTTTCACATTTATTTTAGTATTCCTGAAGTCTCTTTCTTTTTCTCTCATCTTTTTCCTTTGTGCTCCCTCCTCAACATGCCACCTTCAACCAAGAAGATGGACCAGTTTCTCTGACATTAAGATGTCACACAACAAACAAACACTGAGGCACTAAATGAATGTGTATCTGGAACGACTTACCATTGAGAGTCTCATTAAGCAAGCCAAGACGGTTTATAGCTTGAGTTGGCTTTTCACTAAGAAAAAGTCAATCAATTTTAAATGGAAGCATATTAGGTTGATGTTTACTCTGTCCACTTACTTTTCTATCAGCTGATTTGAGCTACTGCTCATGGAAAACCACATATAGACTGAATGAAGGTAAGAAGCCAATTTGTCATGAAGTCACACTAAAATGTATTGGTGTTAATCTTTGTTTATGTTTTGGAAGGCTGTTTCTTCCTTACTGACTTTGTTACCCAGAAACAACTGCCTCAGCCAGGTCTCATCACATTCAGCCTCTGAGTAAAGGTGGCATTTAGAGTGACCTTGTGGATCAGGATCAATTAATTAATAACACTGTAAATTTCATGAAGGAAGCCCTATCTAGTAGTAGGTCTGTCCCTGAGGACTAGGGTCCAGAAAGAGGCTTGTGGGTGAGAGGGAGAAGGAGCTAGAATAACCATAGGGAAAAATAAAGCAACAAATACAAGATACAGTACCAAAGAGAATAAGGGCTGGTCCAGGACCTCACTTTGGAGTCACTTCACCTGACCATGTGCAAGTATTATGTGCCATAATCACGCCACCAGAACAGGGGATCCAGCTATACCTGAAGCCCATCACAGAACACTTCCACTCAAGTCACTCCCCAAAGCAGCTTGTCCATAATGTGTGCTTAATTACAGCTAAAGCTCTGCCTCTTCTACGCACGCCCCAACACGCTAACAGCGTTTGCTCTCACAGCCATGCTGGGAGCAGTACCCGTGCTAGTGTGGATGCATGAGGGTGTGCAGACGTGCTTGCTTGCTATCTCAGAGCCGGAGGGGTTTTCATTAGATTCAAACAGCAACTGACTCTCCAGGGAAGCTCCTGCTCCTATTTGATAAGGGATGCTCTTTTATCACACATGAAACTGCATGCAGTGATCAGACAGGCAGTGTGCATAGCTGCCAACCAGAGGAAAAGCTGTTTTTTCTGTAGCGTATTACAGCAATGCATTGCTACTACAGTTGAAGATTGGCCCCAAAATGGCCAGTTATGGAAAACACAGAAGCTGGAACTTCTACTGATCCACAGAAAATGTATGCAATTAATATACATGCTTGAGAGGTTGGGATATCATGTTACTTTTCAGAAGACAAAGCCACTACGATAAGTCAGAGTGGAGAGGACATCTGAGGGACTGGGGCTTGCAAATCTGACTAAGCTGACACTCTGTCTTTCAAAGAACTTTGTTATTCATTCTCTGACATTACAACAAACAAACAACATCCCTAAAACTAAACAGTTGTGGTCTAAAGTATAGCTCTCCAATGGAGAATAAGTTGGATTTTCCTTCCTTTCATGAAAAAAAATCTTTTTACTTTCAAGGGCAAACTTTTTTCAAGCTAATTGAGAACTCAGAACTTCAAAGCAGTCAGTCTTCAAAATTCCTACAAACATGAAAGTGCATGGTTTGGTGACCTCCTTCAATACTGATCTAATAGGTTATCCAGGAACATTTGGCATTTTTTTCTCTAGTGAGAAATTATATTAGCTCTACAGATTATTTTTTTTTGGTCATAATATTTCCTGTGTATTCTCAGATGTGCTTATGTTTGAAGGAATTATAGCTAACATGCACCTAAAAACTAGATTGTTTTTGTCTCCTGTGCCTAGAAAGTACAGATACATTGAGGTCATTGTGCACCCACTCCCGATGCAACAGAATTACACACATTTTCTGAAAGCCATCTGCTAGTAGCTGAGTCAAACTAATTACTGTGGTTGTATCCACTACATTGTACCTATAGTATCTATCTATAGTATCTTGAGAATTGATGATGGGACTTTTTAATCCACATTTTCTTCAACTTCTGAGATTTGTAACGGTTGCTGTGTGTATTTCTCTTTTGTTATTTTTTTACCCTTGACCAAAGAATTTTCTTACTTTCACTTCATTACTCAGCTGTACCTCATAGACATGATGCAAATTTTTGAAATGAGATATTAATCCTTTTCATCTTTAAGTCACCTTTTCTCCCACTACTAAGTAATGTTTTTTATTAACCATACTAACTTCCAGGTGCTACCACACGCAGCTGAATGCCAACATGAAATTAAAACCAAGAAAACCAACCCCTTCCCTCCCTCCCTCCAAACTAGTGATGCAGTAGACAAGCCTTTTTCACTCAATGGTAATATCTGGATCACAGAGAAGTGTTTTAGTTCTTACTTTTAACAGTGAGGTACATGGACTTGCTGACGTCTGCTCCCACATCATTGCTGACCTTGCAGAGGTAGTATCCACTGTCTTCTTCCAGCACATGTTTAATCAGCAAGGAGCCATTTGTGAGAAGCTGGATACGACCGTTCAATGCAATTGGCTGGAACTGAGGAACCCCAGCACCTAAAGCAGAACCCCCATGGAAACAGGTTAGTTGGGAAGGAAAGTACCTCAGTTTTTTTCAAAAATAAGACAGAAACTATAGCTTCCTGTTCTTAGATGCTCAAGTCAATTAAAATATGAATGGCTTCTGGCAGAACCAGAGAGGGGGAGAGAGAAAATGAAGGAGATTTTCAGACCGCTCATGGGTAAAAAGGCACATTTGTTGTACATTTAGAGGCTGATAAATTATTGACAATTACAGATGAACAGTCATAAAAATATGCATCCTTAATGCATACACCAAATGAATTTCTTATGACTAAGAGGGATGTCTGCTGTAGTAAACATAGCATACTCAAGAGAACTCCGGGACCTTGTTTATAAAACTCTGGGTAACGTGGAAAACTGTGTCAGTGATTGTGTTGCTTGTTTCCTCCTACAGCTAACTGACTGATGACACATAAAAACTCTGTTCCACCATGTTTGTAGCCAATATTTATTTGAACTGAAAAAAAAAAAGAAACAGAACACAGAAAGAAACAAACAAAAAACTCAGACTGTTGATCAGTCATGAGGTACCATGTCTGGTGGTAATATAAAAATGGAAGGTCCATAAAAATACAGGAAGCCTAAGACTTCTGTATCAACTTTGGTTTTAGGAAAGAACCTACTTTTCCTTTGAAATAAGATATTGGGTGATTTAGGGAATAGAGAACAGGATGCTGCCATACTGTCACCATGCTGTACTGTCCAGAGGCTCATCACAAGTTCAGGTTCTACAGCATTAGGGACTCTGTAAGTGTATATTAAGATAAGGTTCTTGTAACAAAAGGGTTTTACAACCTACTTTGGCAGAAGTAGACAAGATTTTTCAGAGGTAGTCTTCTTCAATGGAACTCGCTTATACCACTTTCTGTACACGAAGTTAATATCTGTCAGCATTAATTACTATACGCAGTTGGCTGAGTCAGCCCAAGAGGAAATACAATGAATAAATACTATGGGGAATGATTTAGTATAAAATAGCAAGCTATAACAACCTAGGAATACAACATCTACAATATTAAAAAAGACCAGACATGCATACTAAAAATGCTTCTAGTACTAGAAGAGATTGCTTCAGGGACTTAAAATTACCCTGAAGGTCTGGTGGCTGATACTGTGAGCTTAGAAATGTTAAAGGGATAATGTTTTCACAAAAATGAGTTGTCAGCGTTGATTTTTCAACTTATTTAGTCACATGCATATCCCACTTTCCCTTTGTCTATTTTTTTTCTTTAATAAGCCATTTTTCCTGTCATTTATTTGGAAGGAGGATTTTTGCTTCACTGACTCTACCTGTCTGCAATTAATTGCCCAAGTAAATAGAAGCACTCACTTCCTGCATTTCTTCACATGAAAAATTCTGGGGACAATTTGGTGTTGACAGAAGGGAAAGGGCTGACACTCCTGAGGATTGCTACAGCTGGGCAAAATTTTACATAACATTTTGCAAAGCTTTTTACTCTTCACACAGACTGTTACTGCTATTACATCCAAAGTCTTCCTGAGAAGTAACAGCAACTTATCACACAAATGCAGGGATGAATCTGCAAGAGCACTACATGCTCATGAATCACAGACTGATTGAGGTTGGAAAGGACCTCTAGAGGCCACGTAGTCCAACCTTTCCACTTAAGCAGGGCCACCTAAATCTGGTTGTCCAGGACCATGTCCAGATGGCTTTTGAAATATCTCCAAGAATGAGACTACGCAACCTCTCTGGGTAACTTGTGTTAGTGCTCAGTCGCCCTCACATTAAAAAAGTGCTTCCTTATACCCAGCCTCCTGTGTTTCAGTGTGTGCCTGTTGCCTCTTTAAGTCTGAAGGACTTAATAGATTCTTGCTGATTCTGGGGTGTCTGTACCGATCACTGCCATTATTCTTTAGAGACAGCAAGTCCATTTCCATTAACTGTCCATGCCGATTACAAAAAAAAAAAAAAAGAACCTCCTTCTTCCATTTTTCACTGACATGAAAAGCCAACGATGCTAACTTACCTGCAGGTGTACAAATGCTATTTCTACTCTGTTGTGGTACCTACAGATGAGCTATGATCTGATTGTTTTACTCCTGCTGGCCTCATCTCAGTAATTATTTCAGAATTTGATCAAAACTTGCTCACAAACCAATTATATAATGTATCTCTTCAAAGCAAGATGTAGAACATCTCTTATAGACCTGTACAGCACCTTAGTTAGACTAGGTATTGAAATTGCAGTCATCCATTAGCAAAATATAGGCTTTTGTAAAAATACTGACCTTATCACCCAGAGTTATTTTAGCAAAAAAATGAAACTGCAGTTTGATGGCTTTGCCTACATCTCATATTTACTGAAGCTGTCTCTGACTTGAAAACTTCAGAGCCGTTAATGGAAACCCTTAAAAACAGTCACTTGGTGGTAAAATGCCACTAAAATCAAGCCATTATCCTTTTCTGCTTTATTAAGGTGGCCTGCTTATCTCTTCGCTGTTAATTGCAACACAGCTAGCTTGGTTTGGCCTCCTTCAGCACACAAACACAACGAAACAGATTTACTTCTTTTTGACCTATGTTCATAATTAAGAACACATACACCATTGAGATTAATGGCAATCGAAGCTCTGCACTCTTCTTGCCACAAACACAGAATTTATTAATCAAAGCAAAAATAGATTTTAACATGAACATTTCTCTTCCCTCACCCTTTTTCTTAAAATATCATTTGGACTTAGATCCTAAGGAAACCAAAAATGATATGACATAAGGATTTCTTCTCAACAGCACCTAGTTTGGCTTTTGAAAGAGTTAACTCATTTAGATTGCATACAGAGTTTGGAGAGTTTGTTTTCTTGCTAAAACCTACCAGAAGACAACTGACCAGAAGACGCAATCTAGCAGGCAGCACATTTTAATTAAAAAGCTGTCAATTTCCTATGGTTACAGAGGGTCAAGTGGAGCCAGTTTTAATGCTCTGTTACATGAGAAGAAAATGTTAAAGCATTATGTAAAGCACATACTGAATTACTGCTTATGCTAATGCTACCTGACCTTTCTTCTTCGCTGAAAAGATATGATTGGCCATGTTACTGTGGACTTTGAAGGAGGGGGGGTAGAAATCAGCCAAATATTGCCTGTGAACCTTGTTCTGAGTTTTTTTTAAATTACAGTAGCATCTCTTTTCTCTCAGCCATCCATTTCGTAACTCGCCCACTCAGGCCACAGCCAACACAGACACACATTCACAGCTCCAGGACACCTCCAGCACATCCAGACCAAAAGTTCACCTGGCTCAGCCTTGTGTCTCTGACAATGGCCAGAACTACACACTTAGGGAAATGACAGAAGAACAGTATAAACATGATTCATACCTCCCTTATTGCACCCTGTCAGCTTCTGACAATATGAAGATTAAACCAGTAACTTACAAGAGAGTAGCTGTTACTAAACCAGAATTCATGCATCCCCAGTGATGACTGGAGGAATCCTACCTTTTGAGTACTTCCAGACAATGGTAGGAACGGGATAACCCTCTGCAGAGCAGTTGAGAATTACAGCTTTTCCATAGATCCCATCCTGGTCGCTGGGCTGGACGACAAACCTAGGGGGCACTGTGGAAGGAAGCCAAAGGGTCCATGAGAATTTGTGCAACTAATCAGGTAGCTCAAAATGGCAGACCAGTCAAATAAGGAGGCATAACATTTCGTAGCGGAAAGTCAAAATTAAAACCATCTTTTTGATGATCTAGTGACACAGTAAAGTTGGTTTTACATTTACCTTCTGTGCTCAATCTCAATGTATTTCTTGCCAGGCACAACAAAAGCACTGGTCTTGATAGTATACAAAAATAAGCTAACAAAAGTCTCTCCATAGGAGAGGTTATAAAATGGAGTAACAGATAAATAAAACTGTCATGGTAACAGAAATGCTTTCTAACAAAGGAAGAGGTTTGGCAGGTATCTAAGAACAACTGAAGTTTTCTGTGTTTATTTCTTATAACAGTGAACTAGCAAGCTTTAGAAAAAGAAGATTTAAATTATGTAGCATAAATAACCTTAAAGAATAACAGCTTTCAATAGCGATCAAATAATTTCATATTAAAATGACAGTGTTTGAACTATAAATTCTGCTAGGACTTTTCTTTCCATAATCCATAGAAAACACAATTTGCTTGCGTTAAGTTGAAGAGGATAAGTCTTACTGGAAATAGATGTATGTGCATCAACGTATATCCATTATTAGACTATGTATTATTCTAAGGCAGCATAAAACCACTGCAGTGAGTCTTCCAGACATAAGCAAGTACTTATATATTTATACATAAAGAAAATAAGAGCAGCTCACCTCAAGGAAAAGCTCTATATGTTCTAAATGCAGATAAACAGAGAAGAAAACCTGCGACAATGCTAGACCTATAGTTTACCATGAAGGCCTGATACTAAATGTCAAGGTCTCAATAAAACCTGCTGATTTATCAGAAGTTTGAAAGAAAAGCTAAAAACTCTGAAGAATGTTGAAAGACCCACAAAAGTTATTGAATATTAAAGAGGCTTAATAGTTGTATTAAAGTCAGTTAAGGTGACAGATTTTCATCGTCCTGTTCTTCGGCTCAGTACATGAAGAAGTAAATACCAGAGAAAAGTAAATTATTCGTGTCTTTTTGTCATTTCTTACAGTGCAACAGAGAAAGTGCAGGAAGGTGATTGAGTCTGTGACAGGTTTATTTTCCTCTCAAATCGAGCACAGCAACACACTGAGATCTAATGTAGTAAAGGAGAAATCTTAATAGTTCTTTGCTTTCCTCGCCCCACTGCAGCGTACACACGTGGGGACACACACGTAACCTCATGAGTTTGCAGCTTCACAGGTCCCACCAGTGTTGACTTTGTCTGAAAACTGGCAGTGACAGAACAGAGGGTCCAACCACCTGCCCTTGCTCTGACCCAAACTCCCATCAGACCCCACCACCTGCCTCTCCAGAAGTGCCAGAAATTAAGAAAGGAGGTATGGGAGAGGTCTGTAGCATGAGGAATGTTAGGAAGCATAGAATGGGATCACCAGTGTCGTGAATATTTGCCCTGGAGCCTGAAACAGCTCTTAATGGCCATGAATATACTACTAATTACACCTCAGAAAAACTGCGTGGCAGAGGCACAGCAGTAGCACCAGTGCTATCATACATGACTTCAAAGTTTTTTCAGTATAAACACTCTCATAGTTTGTGCAAATATCACCTCCCATTATACCAGAGAGTCCCACGTTTTCCTTAAGGAGAGACTTGAGCTGCCAATATTGGTATGGACAGGACTGCTAAAAGTTGGAGGCATCTAGACATACTTTCTCCAGGTTCAGATAACCCTCTTTGCAATGGCTCAAGCCTTTCTCCCTGTGCCTCCACAATCCATACTCCCCTCCAACTATTTCTTTCTACCTTTGTAGATACAACTGTTTTTTAAAAGAGCAGAACAATCTTCTGGAGAGCAAACGATCCATTTAACTAGACTTTTTGCTCATTGAATCCTATAGTTATAAGGCAAAGCTGTTTGCTGTTACGTAAAATGAAGTTCCACTACTCTTTGGAACATGGCTAGAGGAAACAGAAGGAACTAACTGCGATAGAGGCAAGAGACACATTCATACTAGGACATATATTTACTGCTGTCAAATATTTCAGCTTTCCATATAGCTGCCACACTGACAAAGATATATCTTATGTTAATACATGATAAGTATGCATCAAACATGAAATCCTGGCTACAGCAGCTTTGGGCAATCACCCACCCTATTCTAATTATCTACTCAGAGAAGACATTTTCTTCTGTAGCTCCTTTCTCACTGTTCTGTGTTCATTTTATCACCAAACACAAAAGGAGTCCCAAGTACTTCTTTACCAAAGCAGATGAAAAGTTCAATTAGTTGCACAACAGGTTTGATTTTATACGACTCGTCATGGCAGCATGGGTTTGTTTCACTTTGGCAACTCTAAGTAAATTTGTATTCACAACTTCTGAAAAATTAATTACAAGCTGCCTATCCATAAAGAGGGTAGACCAAACACACACACCCCCCCCAAAAACCACCTCAGTTGTATCAGTCTTATCGGTGAATGATTACAAATGATGCAATGGAGTGACTGATAATTACTGGCCGCATCTACCACTGAAGAGTGTGAGGAGTATAATGTCTTTTAAATTCTCTTTTGCAATACAAAACTTTTGTAACTTCTTTGATTTATTTCCCTTCTCTTCAAAAACCATTTTCTTTGTGTTCTTCATTTGCTATGGATGACACTGGCAAGAAGCGTTAATTTTTCAGGAAGTAATTTATTATATTAAATGGGTAGGATATGCAGAAAGCTGTGGAAAAATTAAGCTAGATTGCCTTGTATGGAATAAAGGCAAACAGCCTTTAAAAAACTATTTGCATTAAATTTATCTGTTAAAATAACGTTTTTGTCTAATCCCTTTGGGCATATATAGAGAAAAATAGACAGATGCCAAGTGTAAATACTGTTTGAGGATTTCTATGGAAATACTTCCTTCTGTATATCTTTAATGGGTTCATGTACATATTCTTGATGTCTGGTGCCTTTAACGCTGACAAACTCTGAACAGGGCTTTTTATCATATTGATTTCACTGTATTTTGAGTATATATAAAACATAAGTTTTTGCTTAGCTCTTCTTGGTATTCTCATTTTTAATCATTACTTTCGATACAGAATGGTACCTGTGGAAATTAAATTTTGCCATATAAGCTCCAGAACTAGGTGTATGTTTAGCAATCACACAGTTACCTTGTACTGCTCCATAAACAAAGCATATTTCAAACTTACTTGGCAAAAACTCTGCCCACATCCAGTAATAGAGATAACTTTGGTATTCAGTAAAGCTTTGGCCGTCCTTTATGACTACTTATAGAAGTGCCAACTGCTGCTCTGATTTTGAAGACGTGAATTCTTGACACTTAGTTTTAGGATCGCCAATAGAAATCAGAAAAGATGCTACAGCAAAACAAAATTACTTATTCAATGACCTTTCAATAGTTTCTGTATTGCTGTCTAGGTAAAACCACAGGATTTTTCTTCTTATAGAAATGAATAAAAAGTAAACAGGGGAGATCTTTACATTTTTCTTCCTCATTGATAGCTTGCTTGTCAATTTTATTTCAAATGAAAAACTTGTTCAGTGCTATGTTCTCTCACACTTTGGAAGACAATGCATTTAACTACCTGATCTAGATTTTGACCCTTTGCTTTAGATTATAAAGCTACATTCACTTTCTTTGTTATCTTTCAGAAAGTCATTAGCCCTTAAAGAAAATTTGCTTAGCAAGAATTTAACAAAGTTAATTTTTCTGACACGCTTAAGCAAATTTAATGGAGAAAAGAAAGCAATTAATTCTCCTCCTCTCTCTTTAGTTGTAAAGATGTGGGCCTCCTCTGCCCCTTTAGAAGTGAAACACTCTGAAAGAGCTCATGAATATGACTAAACAGTTCTACTTTTATTATCACCCTTGTTTCAGCAACACAGTCCCTTGAGTCCATAAAGGAGGGCATTTGAAATTGCTTTAATGGTGGATTTCTGTTAGGTGCTCTCATTTAATGCAGCCCACTGATCTGTGATGAGAAATGAGCTGTTGAATTGTTTGGTGTAAGAGCAATAAGTTGTCAGATGCAAACTATTTAATGGCTGAATGCAAAGGACCTAAAAAAGGTGTTTTCAGTCAATATTATGACTAGCAGTCTCAGGCTCTCACAAAGGAAAAACAAAGGACAAGAGCAATCAGAACAGGATGTTGAAGATAACATGAATGTCATAGTGCCATTTTAAGGGAAGGAAAATGCTTTTATTATCTCCGTGTGTGAAATAATCCTGATAAGATGATAAAATAGGAGTTGGTACCCTAAGATGATACTGCTTACCAGTATCATTGCTGCTTGCAGCTATGGCCTTTACAAGCCACTATGTAAAATCATTTTATGAGTACGTGCTAACATTTCCCAATTTAATTTTGCTTTATATAAATCCAAGAATACTTTCTGACTGTGCTTTATGCCAGTGACCAGATGACAAAGTCACACACTCTTTCCTGGACTTCAAATCTACGCAAGTGCTTCTGGCTCCCAAGTCAGTGATTAGTACATCACAGTGCAGAGCAATTTTGAAAGCTCCTAACACGAGCTCCTCCGGTGGGCTACTGGACTGAGTTAAGAAATAATCTATGACATTGGCCCAGAATACAATGTTTCATTTTTACATGGAATATTTGTACTTTACATTTAGATCATACTGTCAAAATGATGGAAGAAATTTAATCAGCCAAAGCAACCACTGATGTATTAATGAATGAGATCATTAAACACTGTACTTTAGCAAAGATGAACAGTTATTAAATTTGGTCATTGGACCTAAGGGGTCGATTTAGCCGGTTTAGTGAAACCATTTGCTATGCAGTTCAAGAAAAAAGATGTACTTTTGCAAAATGAGACAGTGCCTAGTGGTTTGTGTTGATCAGGTTTGTCTAATGAGAACATTAAATAGGAAGTGAATCATTCAAGAATAATCTTCAAAGCTGCAGTGTAAACACCAGCAAAGAAACTAAATTAGTTTTGACATCAGCTGCAACCATAAATCCCTTCCTCCTGCTTTTCTATCATAAACTGCATTTTCTGCATCACACCAGCACCACCACCAAACAGCAGAAAACAGACAGATACCCACTTCCTATGTGGAAAATTCAAGGCTCAGAGACTCCTCATTGGGTGCCTAACTATCTAATGATATTCAACATTCCTGGCAAGTGCAAAATGAAAACACATTTACACTTAATGCATTAAATGTATTAAGGGGGGTTATTAGGTATTTAAAGACCTTATCTCAATTTTAACTTATGATGTGTTCATTAGTAGGAATTTTAAAATCATGATGTATGCACCCACTCCTATCTTTGAATTCTCCTTTCTGGCAGTATCTGAAAAATTTTGAACTCATAATATATTTATCAGCTTTTTCTATTTGGTTACCAATTAAAATCTTTTTCACTGCTTTCTGTTTCATATTTACTTCATTCCCATTTTAGGAAACCATACAGCAGTGAGTAACACATGATAAAGTGTATGTAGATTTTTAATCACTATTTAGAAGACAGCCCTAATGAGTAAAACCTGAATTAATTCTGCATGATGATATAAGTAGTTGCCAGAGAAGATATTTTCCTAATTTCTATGGATGGCTTTCATGACAGGATCCTATTCTTTCCTTTTTCTTAATAGCATGCCTTGCAAAGCAGGAGTGTGACAAGATATAAAATAACCAAAATGATAATGATTTAGGAGTTTTTGAGAAACCTTTCTCTCGCAAATTTTTGATGCACTTCCAGAAGAACTGCAGACCAGGATCTGGAGGAGCACAAGATTTTGAGAAGGAAAGCCCTGTTTTCACTCAGCTGGACTGCCTACCTGCAGTGCCTAGATGCAGTGAAGATGGTGGCCTTCTCCCAGTGGCTAATCAATGTAGCAACAAGGAGTTGGCCTGTGCTTGTTTGTCTTAGGAATGGACTGGATTTAGATTCTACTTCTAAGTCTGCCCATGTACTGTAAAATGACATGGACTCATACTTATTTTGGAAACAATGATAGTCTTCATCAATTTTAAGTCTACTTTTAAAAATAACACAAAGACAGCATAGATAAGGGAAAAGGAACTTTGTGGGGAATAGTCATATTTCCTTTTACTTAAGTCTCCCATTCACTGCCTACTCTCATATCAAAATACACACACTTCACATAAATAAGATATTCCCAGAACACATCCCCTGACATTTAGAAAAGCCAACATTTAAGTTTAAAGCACACTGCTGAAAACCCATCACACAATGTGGATTAGAAACAAGAGGAGCTTACGCACCATTTCTTCTCCCTTTATTTGGAGAAAAACTACTTAGTTGATTTAGAAAAATACGTTTCAGTTATACAGCACCTATGAATAAAAAGATGAGAGGAGGTATCGGAAAGCCTGAAGAAGAAACAGACAGCAGGAAATCAAGTCTTTACTTAAATGTGGATAGGCCAGGTTTGATCCAGACGAGTAGTGATCAACAGCAAGCCTCTGATGGCTGTCTGTCTTCTGACCTATGTGGAATGAGACAGCTGAAGCAGTTCAGTATGAGGGAAAGAGGTCAGTCCAGGGTTTTGGCAGAGAATTCAGGTCAGACATCATATTATATTTTCTCCTTTCCCTCTGAGTGAGAGCTATTATCCCAGATGCATACGCAAAACTGATTAAGACATTACCATTTAAATTGACAGAGAGGAGAGAGGCTTAAAGGAGGCTGCTGCAGAGCACTAGCTGGGCAGAAAGATAAGCAAGAGGGGGAGAATGAAGTAGCCCTCATAACCTCCTGAAAGTGGCAAGACTAGGACTCCAGAGGCTCAGAGGCTCCAAGCCTCTGAGTAAAACAGCATGAAAAGCTATCCTCTGTCATGCCCATGAGTTTATAAGGATGCCCTTCAGGTATATACAGCCAACAGCAGTCATCTCACTGCTGGGGCAGAGCCCTTATCAGGAGGTGCAACTGGAGCAGCAACACACAAGGGGACAACAGAGATGTCGGTGTCAGCAGCATGAGAGGGGCACAAGAGCAAGCTCCCCAGAACTCCTCTCCTGGACATGGAGGGAAAATGAATTAATGTCAAACAAGGCAGCAATAGGCAGGTGTGTCCAGGGAGCAGAGGTCAGGCCAGCAAAGGGCTTGCCAGAAGAGAAATTGTCCTCTGACAGCAGGAGGCAGGGATGCTGAAGTCCAGGCGAGGCAGAGAGAGCAGGGACACCATTTGGGGAAGGCGGGGCCTGCCCTGATCACTGGGGCGCAGAGCAGAAATCCCTACACGTGGGTTCACTTGAGCTGCTATAGCCTCGTGGATCTCAGTGCTGAAAAAAGGATAGACAAGGTTTGCAGAGAGCTAGCTTTCGGTGGTACTATGTCAAATTTCTTGTTTTCTTATTTTTTTTTTCCCCTGGAGATCATCTTACCATCCCTGTTTTGATGAAATGCCTATAGGAACCCATACAGAGTTGCTAAAGTGATTCATTCCCATCACTCAGAGCACTGAGTATGACTGCAAAACAGGTACGATCTCAGCTGTTATTAGAAGCAACATTTCTGCATAGGACAGATAGCCAGTGGACTGTCTGTTTTGATTGTAGATTGTCAACTTTCCCTTCTCCAGAAAAAGAGAAGGTGAGGAAAACCTTTTACTGTGAGAATGATGACAGAACAGCTTAGAAAAAGAATAATTAAATGCATGGTAGTTAATCAAACCACTTAATTTAAGAATTACTGGATAGATGGAGAAAGTAATAGACATCCGTACTGAATAATGCAAGATTAAAAGCAGTGATTTTTTTTCGAATCGTTAATGTAATGCTCATATCAAAACTGGTGAAAAAACAATGGACCTATTTGCCACTGATTTTTGATAATACCAGCATTAGAAAAAAAAAAAAAAAACAGGTATACACATTCTTTAAGTGGAAAACTAGGGAATAAACCATTAAGGGTAGTCCTAGGACAATGGAAAGATTTGATTTAAAAGGAAGAGCTCTTCAATAAGTTTTGTTTCAAATGATTTTTTGAGGGTGAAAAGAAGCCTGGAAAAGATGGCAAAAACCACTGAGTAGTTTTAGGATTTGTGTTGGAAGGGTGTATAAGATGTAGTGATCTGCAGCAGGCAGAAATAACCAGGGTCACTTGTAGTAGCACAGTATGTGCCCTCTTTCTCCAAGAAGTCTAATGGCTTGATAGCAACAGGGAGATGGTAGAGAGGGAAGAGTATAACTGTCTTATTTAAAAAAAAAGAAAAAGAAAATTTAAAACATTTCGAAAGACTTTCAGAAAGAAAAGGAAGTTTTGTTGAAGTTTTGCACAGTAAGTTTGAAAATGCACCACAAGGCATAATCCCTAGGGAACTTGGCTACAGTGTGACTTGAAAGGCAAAAGCTATTGAAGCCAAGGTATTCCTCTAAAAAGACTTTTCCACATAAGATGTTTCCTTACTAGGACTGTATTCACCTCTATGTCAAAGCAAAATGTTGTGAAGACAGCATGAGCAAATGAATAATGGTAATTGCGTAATAAACACAAATAAGAAAAAGAATAACAACGTGGTAACAGGGGAGGGTCTTTTCCCCATGAAGTCAACATAAATGCTTTCTTTTTCTACTGACATATGTTATATCAGAGCCTGATCTAAATAAAAAAAGGGAGTAATAAGACTTAAAGAATAACAGAGAGGAATTTGATACCATTTCAAAGCTTTATCCCAAGGAATGGGCCGTTGCCTCCCAAATTTTCCAGGAAGTCAGTCCTGTGGCTCCCCCATCCACCCCGTGTACTGTATCTAGTGTTGTTGATTAGTTTCAAGACTTTTAGATAGAAAATGTCATATTAGTTTCTGCTCTTCATTGCTCTGTGTGCTCTCTGTTATGAAGAGAGGGATTACCATATTTTTCCCTTTTTTTATACTTCCCATGAAACAGATGTCATTACAAAATACTGATGAATTTTGCTTAATTGGTGCCCTTCAAACTAATTACATCTACTTACCTCTCACGATTAATTGGCTTTGGTGCTCCACAGCTGCTGCATCGTTTCTAGCTATACAGGTATAATTCCCATTGTGCATCAGCGAAAGATTAGAAATCCTTAAGGAGCTGGTGAAGTCGATGTTGTCAATCGTCACCCCGAGGCTGGCTGGGATCGGCCTACCATCCTTCTGCCAGGTGATTGTGATGGGCAAATCCCCGGAGACCACCACACAGGGAATGAAGACCCGCTGCCCGATGGAGAACCGCGGGAACTCAAAAGGCTGAATAAAAGGCGGAACTGAAACAAAAGAGGAAAGGGGAGCTATTGCAGTTACAACGTCCTTTCTGAAAAATAACATAATGGAACAGATGTTCAGTGCTCAATATGTAAAATCAATACCTTCAGCAGCCATAGAGTATTGTTCAGCTAAAAAAAAATCACATCTTTTGCAAATACCTTTTCTTTTTCTTGACTGCCCAATGCATAAACAGAGATCAGAAGCAGTGAAATCCCTGGCTCCTAGAGACACCAGACGCCACTGGCAGATTCCTGCAAGAGTATTGAGCACCTCTTCAAGAAATCACACAGCCATCTCATGACTCACCAGGACTTTCAGCAGCGGGATTATCCAGACAGTCAAGGAAAACCTCAGCAGCTTTCAAGGTCTGGCACAAGGGCCTTGCTTAGGGTCATGGAATAAACTTGGATGAGGCTCCAGCTTTGCCTCTGGGATGTGATGAAAGGGAATGCAAGCTTCTCTAACTGCTCCTGGCCCTTATTTCTTAGTATTTTGTCAGAATTCTCAATAAGATCGGGTAGAGTTATGAAGGAAAAGGCAT
Source organism: Tringa tobata (assembly GCA_033628505.1). NCBI lineage: Eukaryota > Metazoa > Chordata > Aves > Charadriiformes > Scolopacidae > Tringa > Tringa tobata. The sequence goes on along the minus strand of JAHREE010000459.1, from coordinate 4,258,704 downwards.
ATACAGCCCTTGTAAGACAGCAAATTAAGTTAAAACTGTTTTCTAAACAGAGGGCCGATATGAGACATAAACTCTCAAGCTGGCATTTAATTCCTGCTAAGCATATTTTCCTTGTCAAATCTTTATTTCATTCTCTTTTTTTCTTTTTACTTATAATTCTGTGGCTGAACCAAAAAACATAAAGGAAATGCTCTTACTTTCTATCAAGGGGGAAAAATCCACTTCTTAGAAAACATTTTGTTTTCAGGTATTTTTAAGAAAAACAAAAGAAAGAGTGGGTTGGATTTTATAAACAAAGCAAGAATTAATAGGGGTGCCTCACTTTCTTCAGGTTGTGGTTGGGACATTTACTAACAATCTGGTAAATTGAGAATCAAATACGTACTCAGACCAAAGAACTGAAATTTTCCCCCCTTCTCAGGGGAGCACTCTAACAGCCAGGCCACTGATCTAAGATAGGTTTCTATCAATCACTCCTGAAAAGACTGTAAAACCAACTTTGCAAGCAGTACTCAAATACACATTTGTCAAAAGAGAAGGTTCCTAGAGGTTATGTACCTTAGATATAGGAGTGGATTATCCTACTCTTGGCTGAGAGATTACTTACATATACTCTGTAGTACATTTGAACATCTTTAACAAGAAAGATTGAAGGATACCCACAGCAGAACATTTATACAGCTATATATTAGCTATCTTCAGAAGAAAATGGAGTTGGTGGCTTTATCTAATTGTATTTCTTTTGTCCTTTCTCCCTTTAGCAAATCTAAGGCTGTCTTTTCGCCAGAACTGAAGTAGAAAAGAAGCAGAAGAATTCTTCAAAGCGGTTGCAATGTAGGCTAGTCCACTGACTTCCCCGACAGCATTTTTGCCAGTGTCCTATTTTTGGGATGCAGGGATAAGTATTTGTGACTATGGTAGTTCAACGATTTCTTTGAATCACTGCATATCTTGGCTGCTCTTCCATCAGGAGTAAGAAAGTTTATCATTAAAGAAGTGATACCAAACCCCCCAAAGGGCAAAGGCATTGTTCAAAGGCATGTTCAAATGCTTGTGTACATGCACATCACGATGCCCAAATCAGGTATTAACTCCCCTGCTTCTGTCATAGCTGTGATGTCGTTTGATGAGGAGAAGTTATGACCATGCACAGCTGCCACAGAGAGGTAACATCAGGCGCAGGGTACCACAGCGCATCCTTACAGGCTTTCCCTGACTTCTTCCGAGAGCGGCTCGCTGTCTGTGGTTGTGAGAAGTGCCGCTGCAATCAATTTTTCTCACACGCTGTAATGCCTTTTCCTGACTGCCATCTCCCAAATTGCTAAAACCTGTCCTGTTGTGTTTTGAAAATCTGGTAGATCAGGCATGCAGAAAAAAGAAACTCGGTATAAATTACTGTGGGGTTTTTTGGAACTTTGAGCACTGGAAATTAGCTGCTTTTTCAGTTGGGAGCCTAGTGTCACAAAGTGAGGCAAAATGTCTGCCTGCCTCTTCTAATTACCTTAGCGCAGCTAACGCATTCACACGAGATATTTCGGATTCTTTGCGCATCAGCAGAAAAAGGCCAAATTTCTCTTAGCTTTTATTGACAAGCAGTTTAATATAAATGGGAATGAAAAATTTTTAAAATGAGACTGTCAAAAGGTTTTGACATAACCTTTCCCCTTGATGAGTGCATATATCTGCTAAATGCCAAGTGCCCCTCTCCTCCCCTGCTTTCTGTGTTGGCTAGCACATTTCTGCCCAAATCTTTCTCTTAGTCTCAGGCATCACTGTTGAAAGATATGCTAAATTTCACAACAGGGTGGCAAATTGCTTCTGTATTTTCTGCTGAGTGTGTAACAAATTTGAACCAATCCTTCATGAATGAAATGATATCAAAAGTCAGACAACATATTGCTCAAGGATTATTACGTCCATCCTCATTCTCCGTCTCCCTGATGCAGAAAACACGGAGCAAGATCGTTAGGTCACACTGAAGTATTTTTCAGAAAATATTGATTTGCAAGGCTGCATTTACCAACTCTAAAATTTAAGTAGCAGCCTGCAGAGCATTTCAGAAATTGGCTAAAATATTTATAGACAGCACATTTTCCCTCTACTGAGGTTTTCAAGATACAGAGGAAACCAACATTTACTTCTGCTTCATAAAATATAATGTATATTCAACCTGCAGCAGCTTGCAGTCCTGACAAGGAGCTTATTTTAAAAACCAGTGTGTAATTTAAAATCAGTACTTAAAAAATATAAATAGTCTAGCAATAACTTTGAAGTATTGAAAAAAGTTTTTCAGCTACAGTATTTACCAGTTTGGGCTGACCTAACATAGGAGGTAAATTATAGTCTTGATAGTTTGAAGAAGGGAAAAATCACAAAGAATCAGTTATTAAAAGCATAGACTAAAACACACCTGAAGTTGGGCAAATAATTTCTGAATTACAAAGGTTGTACTATATATCTGCATTTATCTCTAAAGTAAAAAGTTGACATCTATCTCTGACAGAAGAAAATATCAAGCTTGCTTAACTAGCACGTGGGTTGTTTTTTTTTCAATTTAAAGCTGTATCATTGCCAAACAGCACTAGTGAGGGATGTATACTAGTATAACTCAGAAAGAAAAGTTACAGTAGGACAGATGTATTTAAAATGTGCTTAAAATACTTCAAGGTGTGTTGAAGCATTTTCCTTCCCTATACATAGTTTTAGTTTGACCACAGAGCTTATATTTGAATTTTTTAGTTAAATTATGCTATTTTATATATAAGGTACTACGTGTTAACCATATAGAGAGAGGGCTGTATGTCTGCTTGTGTACATGGAAGCGATGTGTCTTCCTCTGCCTGCAGCAGGCAAAAGAGTGAAAAGCTCTGCTTCACACAATGAAGTGGAATGTCTTGGGAATGCTTTACTGATGAGTGCTTGAATTAAGTGTCTATTTAAGAAGAGGAGCAGGGCCAGCCTCATTAGTGCTAATGCAGGAAGATTTAAATTATGTTTTTGTGCCCCAGCAAGGTCTTCTTTACCTCTGGGAGATTACTGTAAAGGAGGGCAAGAAGGGCTTCCATGCTGCTCTCCATTAGCAGAGGAACATCCTTAATTTCTTGCCCTCTGTTCCATGGGATTTATTTTGGAAGAAACTACTGAGATGATTCACTAAAACTGAGTATCCTGCAGACAGCCTACCTCCTGCAGCAGCCTTGTGAACATGGTGTTACTTTCTTGTGGCTCTGTGTAGTAAAATGAAAGTCATCCTCTGCTTTATCATTAGAAATGGTTCCCTAATAGATTTTCTTGCAACAACACTGTTGCAGGAACTGTGCCCACGATATAAAATACATTTGGCAACGAATACTCACAACAGAGGTCCATTGGCTGATGCAAAGCAATAACCACCAAACTACACAGCCTCTTAAGGCAGCCATGTGACCCTAGATTTCATGTGCTGGGAGTGCAAAAGCCAAAAACTTTTTTGTCTCTGCACAAACCCTCACCACCCTTTAGTTATTTGTCAGTTTTCTCAACCATCAACTGTTTCTCCTATACAACTCCATCCCTTGTGGGTTATGGTCTGAGCAACTGCACACACTCACTCAAGCACTGGATTTTTCTGCTTCTTCCTTGTATGTATTGAGCCTTACCAGTACGGCATGTCATTCATCCACCTAATGTACTAATGTATCCCAACTTGAAAAGAGGGAATACCATTATATTCTTTGTACCTTTCTAAGTGTCTGCATTTAGAACCTAACTAATCTCTGTAACACCTCTGCTGTTGCGCAACATTTCCCTCTACTTGTAGGTTCACTAGTTACCAAATTAACTCTGCTTTCAAACATCTTCAAAATCTTACCACAACAAGATGTAGTATTTTATCAGGAGCAGTTGCTGAGTGTGGCAGAGCAAATGCTCTGGTGTGTGTTTCCCGGGGGAGCTTATGAGAGAGACTTCACCCTTCACCTTAGTCCATGCTCCCCTTTCCTGCAATGCAACACTGGTACCTCGCAGTATCCCTGATGCTGTTCTGGGATCTCCTCCAAAATAGGAGAGGATGTAAAATGTTGTGAAGAAACCAAGAGCGCTTTTATGTCATGTCTCATCCATCTATCGAATTGCTTCCTTTCAGCCTCCATTGTGAGGGGAAAAGTGCATGCCCTTATCACATGAAGCACCCTGCAAACCTAAGATGGTGGGAAGCTCAGCTGGCTACCCAAGGGGATGCATTTGCTATTTATTTTTTAAAAGATAAAGCCTTCTTGATTTGAAAATAAGATAGCAGCTGCGAGAGTATATTAACACAACAAGCAGTTACCTTCATTGCCACCCGACAAAAAGCCTCACTTGTAGGCTATATATCCAGAAGCACTTACCAGTTATTTTTACTATGCTTTTGGAATCCGGTCCAGAGCTATTGCCCTTGTTTAGCCCCTATGCAATCAAAAGTGATCTGTGTCCTCAGGTAACACTGAAAAGTTGAAACCAACTAAATCACCAGAGCCAAAACCACCAAATTTAGGCGAGAGAGGACTTTAACAGAATGATCTCTGGCTCTGAAAATCATTCCCATGAGTATTTTGACTGGTTTGATGCTATCTTCCCTTTCACCTTTATCTCAGGACTGATTTTATACCACCTTTCTGTTTCCACAGGGCTGATACTGTCTTTTTTTTTTGCATGCTATGTATTATACTCATTGATTTGAAATTAGGCCAGTATACTTCATACCTGCACTACCATGTGCATGCAGAGTCTTGCTTTCTATATGTACTTTCCACATGTACTTACATACACACTGCTAATAGCTCCCACTAACTTGATGCAGTAAAGTGCTCTAAAATTTTAAAAACAATTTTTACAAATATATAATAAAGTATTTCAAACACAAGTGACAAAATGCATACAAAAAAGAGCAAGAACTTGCCTTCTTCTAAAACCAAATAAAGCTGCATTGTAAGAGAGAGATTAGAGGGCTAGCTTTTGATAAACCCAAGCATAATTTAGATACTATTGAGCTTCTTACCTGAGGCTCTTATTCAAATATTAAGGCTCATTTCATATTGTTCATATAATTCATAAATAAACACATCCATACACCAACTTAAATTCTGTTTGAAAGGTGTAAGACTGTGCACAAAACCAGAGAGTTTCATTTTAGATTTAAGTGAAAAGTTTTATATTTGTATATACTAATCCCTCATCATGAAGACTAGGAGAGTAATGAAACAACTTTAACATACATTTCTGGGTGACCATTTTCTGCAGCGTGAGAGCTGAAGTCATTAGGAGTTAGAAGCGTACTGCTACAAAATAAGACACTTAACTGCAGCATCCACATGACACTTAGGAGATTTTAAAGAATGTAAATCAGCTATTTTAATCCAAGATCTAACCTTGAGTTGCTGTATGTTGAATGGCAAAAAATTACACAGACCTGTCAAGTTTCACATATTGAATACCAGACTGTTTTATTCTTTTCTTCAGGTACTTCTATAGGTAAGATGCTGGGGTTCTCACACAGGAGATATCACTATCAAAGTGCAAGTTCCCTTTAATCAGACTGCTGACACTGCTTGCTCCTTGTAAAAAGTCCCCATGACCATTATGTGACCTGAGAATGACTGTTAAGTGGATTTTGCAGGATCTTTTGCATGACTGGACATTCTCATCCATTCTGAACGCATGGCCCTTGCATGACTCCTGCATATGACAACTACAGTCACTTTGAGAGATCTGAGTATTTCTTCCTGAAGAAGTTGCAAGAAGCTTGGAGGGATCCAAATAGACATTGCATGGGAGAGTGAAAGGCAGAAAGTGACATAATGAAACAAGTATCTGAAGGACGTCAAGTCCAGAAGTTTTTTTTTGATTTAAATTATTAGCAAGGTTCAGTCAGTAGGACAGGTAAGAAGCTACATCTCAGATACATGCATGAAGCTGAATTCACACTTGCCATAATCCATGTCATAGACTGAAGCTAGACAGATTAGCAGAATGTTTGATGACAGAATACATCATGGTCCCAAGAACCCTTGAAAGATTTCACCTGATGTTTTTTCCCTTTTGTGTCTGCATACTTTTCACTATCTAAACCATGCCTCCCTGAACTGATCTGCAGTGCAAATCCACCAATAACATTTTATATATTAGAAAAAGCTAGATACTTCCCAGAAAAGATGAAAAGAATCTATTCAGGTAGTTGCAACATGGAAGTTATTTAGAATTATCTCCTCTTTGGTTTGCTTGTTTTCTAAAAAGTAACAGGCTGGTACAATTCTTTTATACAGTTCACAACAGGTGAAGTGCTATCAGTTTGGCATAAGGCGAGAAGCCTTCTAAATCAATGAGATATATAAGCTCTACAAGATCAGAAACCATCCTTTTGAACACTGCGCTTTTTATTTTAATGATGCTGCACCCTTCCCTCTCAGGGGCTTCTTTTTCAATTAATTTCTGTCAGAGAAGTGTGAATAGCAGCAGGCTGTTTACATGAGAAGATGAGAAGTGTGTCCCATGGGACTGATGAAAAGAAAATCATCCCTTACTACTGATGGCTTTTACTGTAGCTGAGAAAAATATTACTATAAATTACATAATAAAAAAAATGGAGATAATGACTCACTCCTGTTTTTAAAATGCTTCAAGATCTACTAAAATGCTGTAGAGGAGAGGCTGCTACTGTTCTTTTACCATCTTGCCACTTGAAGGGTTGCTTTTCAACATTTACAGATGGGGTGTGTAACATAACCTCTTTCTTTGTTTGCCAACACTTCTCATTACAAGACTATTTTTGTTTGCTCACAGTTTGACTTCTGTTTGGATAGTATTTTTCCAGGCCAGGTGTCTGCTTCAGGCTGAGTCATTTCAGCTGGAAAGTTTCAGCTACAACTGTTCAGCCATTTCCAAGAATAAAGCTGGAGGGTGGGGAAAATAGGAATGCAGTATGTATTGATTGGTATTGTAAAAATCTGAGAAGTCACACCTGTTCCATGGTTGACAGCATGGATTTCAAGTTTGGCAGGTGATGGTACTAACATCACATATTCTTGCTGTCCCTATGAAAAGTCATCACAAGGGTGCCCAAATTTTGCCATCTGAGCAAAGCCAAAGAAACAGATAGAGAAAAGCCCCACAGTTATCACATCCTGAGAAGAGATTTTCCAGTGACTAAGAGCTCCTAGGTTTTGAGCAGCACTAGCACTGCCTTCTGTGGCTGAGTCAGTTCCAGCCACGTGGGGCAGGTGCAGTCCAGTGTGGTGAGATGTCAGAAATCAAAGTAGACAGATTTGTCTCTTCAGGGCTTGTACAGCTGCCCGTGCTGGGTCCAGGAAGCAGGAAAAAAGTTATTTCAATGCAGAGAGAAAAAGGAGATGTGGGGGCCCAGGAACCGGAGTAAGGAACCAGCCTATATTCCTGGGTGTGCAGACAGCAGCAGCAAGCGATGGAGCAGAAGCTCAAAGCAGTGTCCAGGATAACAAAAAGGAATTGCAGAACAGCATTTAAGGGCAGGGGAGGGAAGTCAGAAGCTGGCAGCAGGCTTGTGGTGGGATTGCAGAGGTGACGGATCTGATAAAGTGGAGTTGGGAAACTGACTGGGGATGCAAAACTGGGACAGGAAAGCCATGGGATGAGGTACAGCATGAACAGTGAATGAAGGGGAGATAGACTTTGAAACCCAGGGGAGATGGAGAAAGTGAAGACTGGCAGAAAGGGAGGACTATAACTGGAGGCTAGGAAGAAGGTTGCGAGCTCTGAAGGGGAAAACAGGTTTTGAGTCATGAGAACAAGGTGCTGAGGAAATGAGGACTGAGATGGGAAAGGTATGGAGTATAGGCTAGTTTTGGAACCCAGAGCAGAAGAGCCAGGACTTGGACAAGGATGAACTGGAGAAGACTGAGGAGGACAGGTCATACCTAGGAGGAATGAATATAGAATATTCTTATCCTTAGGATATCCGACTTCGATAGTCCTCTGCCATCAGCAGATGTATATGAACCCCACTGGCAAAGCACTAGAGCTGGGCCAAATGCAGAGTAAGAAACTAGTGCTGCTAAGAATAATTCTGTTCTTGGCAAGGACCTATGCAGCATCCCTAGCAAGGCTAATCTCGATGATAACTTCTGAGGATGGAAACAGCAGTCACTGACACTTTACAGGAGGGGGAGGAAGAAGGGTTTAGTTTACTTTAGAAAAAAAGCTAAAAAGAAAATTGTATTGAACACAGGCCAAAGCAAAACATGTTGAAAGGGTATTATTACAGCTGCAAAGGCAAATGGTTGACAGGTACAAAATACCAGAAATTAAGTATGTAAGTACAGTTGTAGTCTCCCCCTTTTAGGTATGCATTACGGGGTGGGTAGTTTTCATGGCTTTCTGTCAGTACTCAGAACTGGCCAATTCATTTGTCTAAATATAAAAAAATAATGCCAAGATAGCTTGATTTCCAAAAAGCTCGATTAGGACACAGGCACAGTTCCAACAGAGCTATGTCTGCCAAGCAGAAACCTGCATGTTTTCCTGCCAGTTTATCCACTCAACTCTCAGCAGCCAGTTTACAGGATTGCTAGCTTCCAAGATCCAGCTTTTGGGACAGAGACAAGGAACAGACAAGGGATAGTGGGGAGTGGCATGCCACATCTCTTTGGGACAGTTATTTGGAGCCTGCAGACATCTGGGGTAGGTGGCTATGGAAACAAGGGTACCAGTTATTCCTACAAAAAGGGGAAAACTGATTTTCTGTGGTGTCTAATTGATTCTTCTGATCAGCAATGCAAAGAAGTAGCTGGCCTAAGGTTGAATAGCACATAAGTGCCCAGCTTCCAGTCTTTTGGCTTCCTGACAGCCTGCCAGGTGGGAGGCTGCACAGCAAGGCCCTACAAGCTCCACTCTTGGGTTGTCTGGCAGCAAGGATTTAATTTTGAAATTATTGTCGAGAAACTTCCTGTTCTCCTATCTGAGATATTACAGTGATTTCCAAAGAATGTCCTCAAAATTTTTTCTTTCATTTGGATGTTTGCAAATCTCAGAATACTCTGTAGAAAGGGCAGCCCTCTTGTATTTGATTACATGTTCATGCTGTTGCATATATTTATTTGGATGCTGTTTTTAGCAAGTTCTCACTCAAGACAGAACAAGAATGCTTCATGTACTGAAGAGCTTGGTAAATTTAGTAGAGGACTGCAGACAAGAAAGGCCAGTTGTTTGCAGAAGGCAGATAAATGCTGCCCTGTAGAGCCAAATTTGTATTCACCCTTGTCACAGATCCCTCAGATAATACTAATTAAATCTGTCTTTCCTGGGGAGATGCTAAGCTGGGTGATGTGACTGATCTGAAGAAGGAAAAAGAAGTCTCAGAAACAACTTCATTTCAATGGGAGCAGAGCTTTGGATATATAAATGCTATATAACAGCAGGTAAACTGGAAATATCAAGATGTAGGCTTCTGAAATTGAACATACAGAATTTTGTGGGTACTTTAAGTTCAGTCTGTGCTTCAGTTGCCATTTGACAAAATGGTCCTGATCACCCAGGTGGGTTTTGAAAATGAATGCATTGTTTCTGAAACACTTTGATGCCACAGAGATTATAATCCCAGAAAGACTCATGAGAAAATTGATAATTATGTCTTCAGAAATGAAAATGGAGGAAACAAAATATCAAGTAACAGTTCATTAATATCATCTATTCCAAATCACCCTTCAGGTGACTGGTTTGAGGAAGCTTGTAGCAGAAGCAGGAAGCTTGTAGCAGAAATGAGAACAAACCAAAGGACCCATGACATTGAAGATGTGCAATAATTCTCCATCTCTTTCTCTGGAGAAGAAATAAGTATACTGATGGTATGCAAAGCTGAACTATCAATAAGGATATTTGGACACTGATATTAACTCCCCTTATAATGTAATATTTCAGAGTATTTTTAACTTCCATATTTTGTATATCTTAATCAAATTTAAGTGCCTGAAAACTCATCACATTGACTTTGAAATCTATAAAATGAAAAAGCAGCACAAACATTAATAATATTTTAAAGTATCAGGCCCCCTTAGACTCTCCACTAATATGTTAGATAAAATTACTCCACAGTTACAGAAGAAAAAAGTGCATAGCCATCTAAAAAACCACTCTGGCAATGCTGATCTCCAGCTACAATAGCAAAACCTTGAGAACTGGTCAGGTCTGACATACAAAGCTCACCTTTCACATTTTGGGTTTAGCATATGAGGACAGGCTATTAACCTTTTTTTTTTAAATAACAGTGTCTTGTCAAGGCTGGGGCATGATGAAATAGCTAGGGCACTTTGCAGCCCATGTTGGCAACTCCAGATCAATAGGTATGAGCCACACTGACAGGTTTGCTTTGCATGTGCCATGGATTGCTTTTCATGTTGCAACCTGCACTGATCCAATGCAACTGCCTTATGAAGTATACACAGGATGAGGCTGTATCACAGGTGCAGTGGCACCTCAGCCCACCAGCACTCTTCAAAGGTGCCACATTTTTATGCAAGTTATTCAGAGTATATTCAGTCACTCTTTGAGATTTCTGGCCAGGTAAAGGGCCTGGCAACTGAATACCCAGAAATACAGTAGAACATCTTCAAGGAAGTCAAATCATTGACAAAAGCTACAGTTCAATCAAAATTGATAGTGCTGGCAATCTGCTTTCTGGACCAGAAGTTATCAAGTTTGAAATTGTAACCTAATGGAAGAAAAAACATTATTGCACCTGAGGTACCAGCTAGCATTCTCAGTGACTAGTAATGTTCTGATTTAAATGCCTGACCTGTAAGGATAGACTGCTAGATTCTATTTTTTTGCCTGGCTACGTTCATTTTGATAGTCATTTTGAAGAATGGTATTTAACAGGCGGCATTCCCTACCAGATTAACCATGCAGTAGCAACACAATTACTAATTTGGCATTCAGTTCCTAAACTACATCAACAGATCTGCAATATTACTGTAATATCAAACAAGGTTTTATTGCAATATCAAGCAAATACATGAAAAGAAATGGTGACATTAGCTTTTTATGCCACAGCATGTGACCAGTGCCCCTGATGGTCTCAGGTGTGTGAGATGTCATGTCTTTCAGAGTCCAAATTGCTAGTGGCTTAAAGCTAATCCCCTAACCTCTTGAAATAATTAGCAATTACATCACTGCAGACTGAAAACAAGAAAGGACTACACAAACAGAACAGAAAGAAGTTAAAATAACAGATGTCTGTAACAAAGTAATTTTACCTATAGTGTTCTCTTTTGTATCTTACCTGAGAATAGATAAAGAAATCAACCTTTCTTTCTCTCCTCCCCACTCNTCTTTCAGAGTCCAAATTGCTAGTGGCTTAAAGCTAATCCCCTAACCTCTTGAAATAATTAGCAATTACATCACTGCAGACTGAAAACAAGAAAGGACTACACAAACAGAACAGAAAGAAGTTAAAATAACAGATGTCTGTAACAAAGTAATTTTACCTGTAGTGTTCTCTTTTGTATCTTACCTGAGAATAGATAAAGAAATCAACCTTCCTTTCTCTCCTCCCCACCCTCTCCACCCCTCCCCCCCCCAAAAAAAAAAGCACAGGAAAATTTTTTTAAGAACTTCAAGAACAGTGAAATTACACCTCAATTCTTCCTACAGGTTCACATGAAGTGCACTATTTAATCGACCCATTGCTCAAAACCAGGTGCTACTGCAATCACGTTTTCTGTCTTTTGTGTCCTGCTGAATAGGTCTGAACATTACCTATATCAGAATAGTCAGAACACAATGCTAAAAAATTCCTATTCTCATCAGTTGCTGAACTCTTTCAGGGCCAAATGAACATCCTTGTTTGGGACTATTTGAATGGATTTTAAGCATCCTATTAGAATTTCAAGTCACCTTTATTTACAGTGGTACCTTTCTAAGCATCAAGAACACTCAGAAAAGCACACCTAATAAGAGTAAAGCAAGGTTAATGCTTATCGTTCCTGTCTCTGCTGATTGGCAGAAACACATACATTAAAATTCTCCTCTTATTTTTAAAAGCTGGAAAGTCACTGGCTAATGAAAATGTGAACTTTGTCATCCAGCAGAGAAACAGTTGCAAGTGAAACTCGGGTGACAAAACATTAACCTACTGACTTAGTTGCTGTTGTGAAAACTGCTCATGCAAAGCTTGCTTCTGCTTCTGCAGGGCTTCTACTTGGAAAGCAATACTTTGCCAGCTGTATGAAGTTAAGAGAGAACAAGACACAGTGACTGACTAGCATCTATGTCATCATTAAAAATAAACACAGATCCGGATTAACCTTCTTAAGTGATCATTATCTAACTGCCAGGACAATCCTACGTGTGCAATTTGTGTTTCCATAAACAACACAGCCATTAGCTTGGCTCTAGTTTTCTGAGTTGACCTCACCTTTTACTGTCACGTGCACACTCTGGCTGGTGGAGAGCTGGGGTTGAACAAGGACATTGCATGTGTATTCACCCTCATCTACTTCCTTTTGCACATCTGAAAGCTTCAGTGTCCCATTGTTCTCAAACGCTACTTGGCGATGGTTAAATGGCAGCAGGTTAGAGTTCTTGTACCACTTGATGGAGTAATACGGGTAGCCGATCACACGGCAGTGGATATAGGTGTCCCGTCCAGCTATTGCTGTGATGTTCTTCATTGGTCGAATGCTTGCTGGCCCTAAAAAGGTAAAAATGAACTCTTGAAAACAATTTAAAGGCACGTTTGATTGAGGAAACATGCATATAATTTTTCTGTATATACAAATATTAACAACATTTACAGATGTGGCTCACACAACACTTCTTAGCATTTGACAGTTTTTGCTTTTAAAAACTACTTATGCAGTTTCTCTAATCTTTATATGCTCTAGTTTTTCTTCACCCTGCAGTATCCATACTAATTATGTGGGGGTATGTATTTGCATTATCCAACACTTGCCTGATAAAATCTTTGCTGCGTTACAAATTAAAAGGCTGAGGATGATTTAATTAATGTGAAATACTAAAACTGATACAAAGAATCCTGTTACACATGAGAATCCTGACTAAGTTAGCTTCTTTTTTTTGACGTATATAAAGTATAATACCATGAGGATGGGTATTATGCCATGTAGAGCTAGAAATGCAAGCTAAAGTACTGTATACATGAATAATTACAATGAATGTTGGACAAGTAAAGGAGGAAAGGAAAAGAAAAAAACCCCATGCACAGCAGGACTAAAGTAAAGAAATTGTGACCTAATAGAGATGAGTCTAGGAAAAATAGACTACAGAACACAAGGCAAAGGGTTCTTCCAACATTTAACCATACCATACATTTTATAGATGGGGCTGGAGAGGCAGGGTGGGAAAAGAGAGCGGGAAAGAAAAGGAGAGGAAAACCAGTAAGTTGGTTTCGGCATTCCAAGACTCATTTCATCACATGCAACAATCTTCTTCTCCGCTACAATGAGTTATGTGTGTTTTTTTTGAGGAGCTGATTTGACAAGCACCTCTTACGTTTATTCGAGCCTGGTACAGGACGACTCCAGCAGAGTTGTTGGCAGTACAGCGATAAACTCCACCATCTCGGACCTGAGTGTTAGAGATATTCAGGTAACTGACCACATTGCCTTCGGAAGTAATAATCTGGCTGATACGATGACTGCCATCCTTCACAATGGGATCTTCATCCAGTGTCCAAGTGATTGTAGGCAGAGGAGTCCCCTTCACGTTGCACATAAGGGAGACTGGCTCTCCTGGGCTCACCACTTTCTCACTGAAGGCAGAAATGATTTTGGGAGTTCCATCTGCCAAGGGAAAGAACAGCAGGAGAATAGTACTTACATGGTGTAAAGCTTGTTCTTTCTATCCTGGAGCATATCACATGAGCTAAGATCCTTTTTAGAACTGATGCAAACCAAAATGTATTCCAAGATGTAACCCCAATTATTGAGTAGAACAAATTTTTGTTAAAGTACTTAAATGTTCCTTTGTTTAATGCAGGCTTCTTTTTCATCTTCTGAGGAACCTGGTACTTACTCTGCTGAAGGATAGATGAATAGATGGATCAGGGCTCCGCACAGCTATATAAATTGCCAGGTTCTTGTGGAAAAGACTTAAGGCCATACACAGTTTATCACAAAAGACATACAGCAAAATTCCAACATATTTGGAATTTTTCTTCTCCTGGTAGATTTCAGCTCCTTGGAAAGCTAAGGATGAATCCTGTTGGCAAGAGCTGGGCATAACTTGCATAGGCTAATTTCACACAGCTGTGCCAATGCAGTTTAGTTCTGACCCACAATACCCCATTTAGAAAAGTATCAAATTAAGCTTTTCTGAATACAGATTGCCAGCAACAGAATGATGCCAGTTTCTTTCTGTGGTCATTTTGTGCTACAGATAAATATTCCTCTGAAATGAAAGAATTTAAATGCTTTCGCTTATGATCTGTGTCACAATTTGCTCAGCCTCCACCAGGCAATTGGATATAGAGAATGGATTGAGACAGAAACCTCAAGTCTGTAAGGAGGTAGCAGGACTAAATAACCACCTATCTGGAGAGTTCAGTGGGGTAACATCTGTGAGTGCCAACACTCTGCTATGACTTAAGAAGTTCTTTCTGAGATCATGCAATGCATGTTTGTTCTCCCTTGAAAATCATACTTTCAAAGCTGTATCTAAAAGGAATTTCAGTGTAATTGGGAGCAAAAGGCCACACAACAAGAGCAGTATGGAGAACACAGGAAGCAATCCAGTCCGAAGTTTGGACAAGGACAACAGTGCTGCAGGCTACTGTCTGGTTTTAAAGAGCCAAGTTGCGAGTAAGCTAACTTCAGTGTTCCTACAGTACTAGTGCCTGCAAGAAGCAGAGGGACAAGGTGCCTCATTACCTAGAGGGAGACCAGAGACACTTGATTGTACTCAAAGCCCTTTAAGGACAACTCCTTTCAGTTTTGCACAGGACAGAGGATGTCAGGACAGGACTGACAAGTTTCATCCTCTCTGTGATGCACTATTTGTTTCTGCACACTATGTACTGTCTCTTCACACACATTCTGCTACGTATCACCTATATGTTTGGGAGGCTTGAAACACAGTGGCCCTCCCCTGGAAATTCCTACATTACAATTTCAGTGCAACATCACCCAGGAAACTGAGGGAACTGGGATGATGTATGCACGACTCCCCACAAAACATGCTGAATCACAGCAGAATTAAAAACAGGGCTGCAAAATTGCCTTGCTTGACACACAGTAAAAAACATAAGGCACTGCTGCTCTTAGGCTGCTGAAAGACTTAGGCATCCCTGGAGGAGCATTTTATTTTATTTTATTTCATAATTTTCTCCTCTGCTCCCCTCTCCCTTTCATTTCTGTCCCACTGGATATGTGATAGAGTTCTAATTTATTTTTTTTATTTTCATCTCTGACTCTCTTCCTTTCCTTTGCTGTGTATTAGATACTGTCATCCCTCAGAAAACAAAACAATAGCAACAAAAAAAATAAAAATCTTTTTATCCTAAAAGAAAGCTAACACAGGACCAATAAATCTGTAATTGTGCACACTATGTACCTCTGCCACCCCTCCTCCTCTTTTTTTTTTTTTTTTTTAATTCAAGTGACAGGCTTTTTTTGGAGATGAAAGCAGACATTATTTTCCCAGTGAGACCTGAGTGTCTTTGAAATCTTTCCTGCTGTTGCTCTCTGATAACCTGCACTCTCTCGACATCATGATAGATTATCAATATGCTCTTTAGGCTTTCTTAGTCACGGGAGATGGTTGCCGAGGTAACTCAGTCCAGGCAGGTAATCTTTTTCTACAAAGACTCTAAAAATAGTGTCCATGCAATGACTGCACTACAGCCTCATTAGTGAACTGGCTTTGTACAAATGGATAACTTTCCTTGCTTGATTATCATGTAGAGCATTGTGTCAGTTAGTGAAGATGATGTTCAAGTCTTCAGTCAATACACCCAACCAAAAAAGCCAAGCCGAGAAGATGCTGGGAGTTGAATAGAGACCTATTCTCTCATGACCTACTGAAAAGCTAATGTAAAAAAAAAAAATCACCACCCCCACCATCCACAGTAAAAACAAACAAACAAACAAAAACCTGACTGGAAGGACTTCTTGGGAGAGATTTTTGTTTTCAAATCAATTTTTTCATTCCATTAGATTTTGCTCAGAGTGGGACACAATGAAATCCACTGACAGTTTATGAGAACCCTCTTCTCTTGTTTAGGGTACACTATACCTCACTACACAATGATGGCACCAAAGATGATGTATTCATTATTACGAAGACTAGAATCACTAAACAGGTAGTGACTGACCTTCTAGTACCACCTGAACATAGTCTTGAGCAGACATCTTGTCCTTGCGCACAAAGCACTGGTAAGCTCCCCCATCACTCTTGGCCATGCCATCCATAATAAGGTTCTCCCGATTGACGCCAGTGATCCGGACATTGTTACCAGGGTTGATGATTTCACCATTACGATACCAGGAGAGCTCCTGGTCCTCAGTTCCCGTCACACTGCAGGACAAGGACACTTGACTACCAACACTGCTTTTCACTTTCCTTGGGCTGATCGTGGCTTTTAGTGGTTCTGAAGATTTAAATCAAAATAAGAGAAAGAGAAAGGGAAATAGAAAACATTAAGTATACATGCACATTTATGTGCAAGTAACAAATTACATCTCAATTAAGGAGAACAACAAAAATCACCTTCATATCCTTTTGACAACCACTCCCCCCCAAAAAAAACCCAACCCCAAAACAGATGACTGTGCTAAATAAGCATTTTTTGCCACCAACAGCCATGAGACAAAACACATGTCTGTAGGGGTAACCTATTTGACACACAATATAATCACCTGCCTAAATGAACGGTAGGAGTAGATCTACTGAGTAACACCGTTGGTGCTGAGGGCCTAACAATGGCACTATACAAGCCTTGGGAGGGTAGGATGTTACTTCACAGTAGTTCAGTGTGGACATTTGGAATGATGCATCAGGTGCATTCCTTAAGGTTATCTTCTGGTTTAATTTCCTGCAAAAGGAACCCAGTTTAGGTGTTCCAAAACCACTCCCTGATGTGAACAAATGCAGTAAAGGGTGGAAGATCCATGCTAAAATGTTAACATAAGTACACCCATAGTTATCCATCACATCTGTCCCCATGGAATTGTCTTTGATTTTCTGTTTCAGCATGGGAGGACTACAATATTTTCAAGGCAGCCTTAAGAAACAGTAGGACATAGGTAATGCAAGTTTTATAGTGTAATAAAAAGAGGATGAACAGTGTTGAAGAAAAGTCATAAACGTAAATGCAAAGAAAACAATCTTTATCTCACCACCTAACATTTATCAGCATTACTGGATGCAGATCTCATCTCACCCTTTGTATATATTGGCTTGATTTCCTTATAAAGATAAGGGATTACTATCACCACTGATATAATCTGTGATACTAAAGACATCCTATTTATTTTTTTACCAGCTTGCATATACGCACACATACACACATATGTATACACACACTTACACATGAAAATTTCTTCATCTAACTTAATTCACTTTACGGAAAATTTTATAACACATAGGTTGGAATAAACCCTTTAGTGGCCTATTGGGAACAGAGCCCTGGAAAAAACTGCACAGGTCAGTGGCCTCAGCCATTCTGGGTCACAGACACGTATGTAAAAGTTCTCTCCTCTACAATGGTCCAGAGCAACAGTTACTCTGTGCACATATACATGTTACAAGTCACTGAATGTCAAGTTTCCTATCCAAAAGACCACAAAGGCTCAAAATTCAATGACCCATTAAAAAAAAACAGACATACTCAAGTGCATCATCAACCTCTCAGAGCCCTGATGATGCAAGAAAGTGAACCACATCCTCCATTGCAGAGGAGAGTAAAACTGCTTTGCCCATCTGTTGCTTCCTGCCAACCAGATCCAGAAGGTATCTACCGGCTGTTTGACCACTGAGTCAGTAAGCAAAACATACCACCAGGCACTGGGGATACTTTTGGTATCACTAGCAATTCATTTGCATCATGCCTCTGGAAGTTTGGACTTAGTATCATACAAGGCAGACTGAATTCAACTAATTTTTATGAATACATTTAGAAGCAAAGCTCCCCTGTTATAATTCATGAATTACAGAACTTTGATCTAGGTTTTATTTTCCCCAAATACATTACGTCTAAGTATTTGTGAAGATATTTTTATGGCCTGAACCTCTCCCTTTTCAGTTTGCCAGTCATGCTGTATAGGTGGAAACGTTAGTTCACGAAGCATTATTTCTATTCCAGGAAATAATTTTTTTTTTTAACAATAGAAGAATAACACTTTTCCAGTGCAGTGCTTCTGAGTAATAATTATCTTTGTAGAATTTGTGAAACATTCAGAATATTCACACATGAATACTCAACTGAGGGGAGGTATGAGTATTCAATATTACCGAACAGCATGACTCATGGCAATGAGAGTTTGGCAGCTTTATTCATGAGAACATTTGCAATTTCTTTTTAAGCATCCAATTCAAGCTTCTAAATTACATATCCTCCATGTGATAAATTATATAGCTACATTAGAAATTGCATCTATTTGCACTTGTGATCGCTCAATTGTCCAACGAACTCATCACCACAGAGTCTACTTTCTGTTGTTCCACAACTTTGAGAAATTTAAGCATTGCTAAGATAAAGTAACAGAACAGGAGGTACAGCAAGACATGGCAGCATCTTCCCTGACACAAACACCCAGGCAAGAAGACTGATCTTCACACAGTCCAGGACTTACGTTTTACATACAGTCGCCCTATCATCTCGGCAGTCCCATAGTTATTCCACACCTCGCAGACGTAGTTGCCTGTGTCTGAAGGACGCGTGTTCTCAATCAGCAGACCTGTAACCGTCTGCCGAAACCTGCTGTCAGGCTCCCAGGGAACGTTGTCCTTCAGCCAACGATACTTTGGTGCGGGGTGCCCTGATGCTTTGCAAGGCAGCTCCACTCGCTGTCCTGCCATGGCTTTACGATGGTCAAACCCATCTAGAATAGATGGAGCTGAATTCGCTGGATCTGAAAGAACAAACAGCGGTTTTCAATAGGAGCATTAAAATTCTTTCATTCACTAAGCAATATGCCCACATTTTTTGACTCACTAGCCCAGTGTTTTATGTACTACAGTTTGCTATTGTGACCCAGCCATCAGTCCGTAATATCTCAGTAGTGATGGCTGGGATCCAGCAGCATGTACTACTGAAGCATCTCATGACTACTTGGAAATCCTCTCACTGGATTCTTTCCAGGTGGCAACCATTTCTCTGGTCATACTTTATGTCCTCTATCAGAGGAATAGAGAGCCAAAAATGTGTTGCCTTAGCAATTATTGCTGTTATCCCTGCACTACTCTACTAGAATGAAGCCAACATATTCTCCATGCTTCTCAGTAGTCTGAAGGCTTTGAATTGAAGGAGTGATTTATTCTCTTGTCAGGAGAGAAATGGACAGAGACACAGGAATTTCTATGTGTA
The DNA here is from genome assembly GCA_033628505.1 of Tringa tobata. Classification (NCBI taxonomy): domain Eukaryota; kingdom Metazoa; phylum Chordata; class Aves; order Charadriiformes; family Scolopacidae; genus Tringa; species Tringa tobata. The sequence goes on along the minus strand of JAHREE010000459.1, from coordinate 4,239,176 downwards.
GTCTAACTGACAGATGAGTCTTTTTTTCTTCTCTGGAAAAATAACTTAACATGACAAGACCAACTTACAGCTTAATACTCCAACTTTCTGTGCCCAATTTACTGAGAAAAGCAGCTCTCAGGCAAACACACTTGTGTAGCACCTGGCACAGAAGTCTGCCAGAGTGCCTTCACCAAAGATGCACATACCCCACCAGAAATAGTACTCTGTGATTCTGGCTTTTTAAGTTTGAAAACGTTTGGAGGAAGAGGCTAATGTGATTTACAGTTTTGTGCAGCATGTAGCATGATGGAAGCCTATTCTGAAGCTATTGCAACATAAGTACTGAACAATAAATCAACAAATGTTTATCTGAGTATTTTCTCGTCACATGCACCCATTTTGCTAAAACTTCTGTGTCACAAAGAAACTCCACATGCTGATCAAATCCTTTTACTCCTATCTGACATAGCGATCTCTTTTTGGATATAGCTACACCATAGTTGCCTGGGTGTAGGTGTGATTGCAACCATTTTGACATTTTCACGTGGTCTTTGACTTAGCTAGCTCAGGTACTGCTCACAGGGCAGCTGCAGCAGGTTCCTGTTAGGAGCTGAAGAGACTAAAGGAGCAGTTCATGCTGAATTCAAGCTACTCAAGCAACACTGTAATCAATACCTGATCTAGTTAGCTTAAAACTAGCTCAGATATATCTTCATGAACTGCAGCCACACCTGGGAGGGTAGACTTGAGAACAAACAGCTAGAGGCACTATGGAAGTTATACTATCAATCCAGAAATAAAAATTGTGATGGTAAACAAATGAGCTAAGTAAATTTTGTGTAAATATCTAGATAAAACTCTAAATGCCAAGCTCAATGAAAGATGACCACAGAGGGTTTTCTGCCCTCTAGGTGCCAGCAAAAAGTTGAGTGACTGAAGGCAAAACCACATTCAGTTTACAGCAACTCACTCTCTGTCTCATTAGAAACGTGTCAGCCAGTAGTTAAACAAATGATTTTGCATGCATCAGTAGCCTCAAGGCCCATATTTGGCATCAAGATGGGTTATATTTTTGAGTTTACCATGCTGTTTATGTCTGGCTTAGCGAAAGCACAATCTGCCAGGATGCTATTGGGAAGGCCAATGTCAATTTCACTAATTGATTAGCCAGCTCATTTCTTGCCTTTTGGGTCATCAGGCATCTATGTTTTCAGCTCATATTTGTGCAGCCTGAGGAATTAACTCAGTAAAAACTTAAGCATGCAAGAAATTACATCGCTAGCTCTTAGGAAGTTTACATCTACAATCAATTTCTTCAATTGAAAGTAATGATTACATAATAAAAAAAATAGAACTGACTTTTAAAGGTATCATCTGCTTATTCCTACTCAAAACTCACAGTAGGTTCATATCTTCTCCATACACTTTAACTTCAAAAGGTTCTGTGAAGGATATATGTACCTTATATCCGTATATGATTAATTTTCAAGCCTTTAAGTACAAAAGTGCAAAGTACGGCATGGACTTTGAAACAGGATAGGGGCCACCAGGGGGGAATTAAAATAATAATGAGGAAAAGCTGTGGCTAGTAAATATCACACTTTGACAGCCTCCTAGTTTGCTGCAGAGCACCACATATGCTTTGATGCTGGGCCTAAGCAAAGTGCAAAACCACCTCAGACACCAAGCCAATGGTGACAGCAAAGCAGCTGCTGCCCTCCTGCCCCCATGCCTAGGCAAAAGCCTGGAAAGCCAGGCCAATGGTGGCTACGGCTGCTAATGCCATAGGAGGCATAGCTGCCTTCTGCAGCTACCTTTTCTCACCCTTCAAAAACCACCCACCAGTCCCTGGGTCCTCTGTCTCAGGTTCACTTGGCATCGCTTTCTCCCTTCTCAAGTTGAGCCTTGGCAGGAGCAGCCCATCCTGGAGTCCCATCTGTGGAATAGCTAAATTTGGATTTGCCTATGTACTTGAGAAGCCTTGAGCTGGTTCTTATAGAGGAGGTATTTAAAATATATTCAGGGATACACAAAATATGATTCCATTGATCTAATTTCTTGCACTCTACTTATATATTTAAATGCATGGTAAAAACATCCCTTCAGAGTGTCCTTGGAGCATATGCCTATTTAGATGCCTACAATATGCCTATTTAGAGCTCCTACACTATATATATATTCCAGTTAAGAAAAAAAAAAGAAAAGAAAAAAGAAAAAAGCACAAAATAAATGCCAGGGTTCATTTGCAACCACCTGCAACTAAATCAATAGCAAAGTGACGTAACCCAATTCCAATATGTGATATATACTGTTTTGAATTATTATTTTACTATTCTTTAACAGTCAGCTGTGAATGACTTCTAGCAATGACAATGGTGGAAAAACTAATGCAAAATACTGTTCTAAAATATTCTACTTTGCATCTTCATTGAAGTAAGGAAACAAGTAAGGAAGCAAGGAAACCATTATGCTTTCAAAATCATAAGGGTTTTTTGGAGGTTAAAAACCAATAAAGAATTTGAGAGCTGGGATTCATAGCTGGATAAAATTATCTTGGGAAAAGCACACTATAATGGACATTAGAGGAATATTTTGTAGCATGTTAATGGCCTTGAGTTTAAATTTATGTACAAATGACACATGATTTCAAGATGTTCTTACTCCAAATGAAATCTGGAACTTCTATTTGATAATAGGCATACTAATTCACATGTGTATTTGCTCTTATATGCACATTACTTTTCTCACTCTTTCAAATAATAGTGAAGCTTAGTTTGTATCAAAAATGTGGCTAAGAGACTATAATTCCATATCCACCACAAACTATTTCATCCCCAAATAATCAAAAAATGTTTATGGTTGTAAAAGGCCAGCAAAAATGCAGATCTCGTGCAAGCAGATGTTTCACAACTATGTTCATGCATTCTCTGATCTCAGTTCTTAAAGGACTCACTATTTAAAATATAAATGCCAGTAAAGAAAAAAGAAAACCTGTTTGACAAATATTAAGAGACAAAGTCTGCACATTATTGCTGCACTTGTTCAATAGACTAACAGAATTGGAAATCAGAGCCCACTATACCTCTAATGGAGAATAATAAACCCTATGGAATTTTAAAAAACAGGTATTGCATACAGGTAAAATTTCCTATTTTGATTTAGCCTGTGGAGGAAAATAGAAAAGGGAACTCAAGACAGCACATGTCTTTTAGGATGCTTGTCCCAAATTACAAATAAGACAGAGCTTTCATATTTCCCCTTTTGTTCAGCAAAATAACTAGGAAATTTTCTCTGGTAACCAAGATACAAGCCTGATTTTATTTATTTTTTAACTGGCTCAGCCTTAGTATGATTTCATACGGAAGCAGACCATATTATGGAGCCAGCTAGGATAGGACCCTGCCTATCCTTATAAGACCAAAGCAGGCAGATTATTGTGCAGGATAAACTTCTTCATCTGGCTGGGAAAAGAAGAGGCAAGAGTTTTACCTGCAGAGGACATATAACAAAGGAAGAAACTCCTAGATCTGACTGGTAAGTGATTCTAACCTGAGCAATCACACTATTTTTTTATCATTAGTATACTTAAATACTGACTTGGGTGTTTAGAGGGCTCCAGAATCCTTCAGCAATGACCACTTTGGAGGAAGGCAGGAAGTATGTTACTAAAGCAAAACCTTGTGCCCACCTCTGGCTCCCTTAGGGCTCTCAGAGGGTGAAGAGCTGATACCTAGTCGCTGATATTTTTTTATTTTTTTTCCTGACAAAAGACAAGAGGACAAAGCCAAAAGGAGAATCACCCCACTGACTGTTAGATTGTGAAGGTCACCACACCCTGGCCGATTTTTAGGGTTAGGATTTAGGGCAACTTAGTGAAAAGGAGGAAAATCTCCATGGGGCTTGAAGTGGGATGGTAGGCATGTCTCCTGTAAGGCAAGGATACAGAGAGAAAGAAGAGAGAGTCTGTGATACAGTCTTAGCTAACTGCATGGATGTAGGAATACCATTACAGATTTGCTCACACGCAAACACTGGGTGCAGTTACAGGCACCCAGCAAATGAGGGAGAGGAAGGGGAGATGGAGAAGGGCTAATCCTATACAGAGATGTTTGAGAGCAGGTTCCAAACCCAGGCCTGGGGTCTGTTCCTCCTTCTCACCTCACCCACAACTAGCACCTCCTCTCACTGAGACAAAATGGGGAGAAAGTGGGATTGGAGCAGGACAGCACTGACAGCCTCGTAGACATTTAGACACCCCAGACACATATCTGGGGTGCATGTGGGGGGGGAACCTAACAGTCCGTCACACAGACAACAATTAGGAGATGATTTACAATTACAAGGAAGATATAAAATACCCCATCTACCTCCTTGTTTTCCTTCCTGCTGCACAAGGCCATTTGCCCTGGGGACTCAGCTCATGGACAGCCACCAGCAAACCCTCCTGTCTGCCTACAGCACCCTGAGTGGCCTGGAACAGGTCACATAACCCTTCCGGTTGGAAATCTTTCCCAGGAGCAGGGGAACACACTGTTTTCCCCAGAGAAGGAGTGTGATGAATGAAAAGAAAGGCTGAAATGCCCCTCAGCTGACATGAAACTCCTCCAGTGGAAATATCTACAGCTGAGCTAAATGTCCTGAGCTCCTGCTACAGTTAGAGAGAAGTGGGCACCATGGGGCAATTCATCCCACTGTAAAGTGGACAGCTGAAGTAGGTCAGATACACTGGCCCTAAAATTGTTCCTCTTCTTTGGTTACACAGGGAAGTTAAGGTGACTAGACGCTTTCACTGCACAAGTCTACTTTTCATGGGATGAATCCCACCCACAGTCCTTTTATAAAGTACCTTAAACCTACTAAAAATCACTGTACTAAATGTCAATGCACCCTACAGGCTCTCTGGAAATACCTAATAGTAGATGAAAAACAGAAAAAAGGATTTTAAAATGGGACATTTTTTTGCAGGAGCAGCAGCTCACCTCTGACCACCTCTATCTTCCATTTGATAGACAAATTGGTTGTTAGTGCATACGGGCACAAGAACCTGCCTTGCCAGTTCAGCACACTAGAGAGAGGCGTACAGAATACTTAATTTAACATAATACATAAAGGAGCACCTGATACAAAAAGTCTTGCGCTGTTGCTTTGTCGAGTTTCTCCAGTGTATCTGTGCCTTGTGATACATCGGTAGTTGTACAGTCCATCTTCATTCTGTACGTCTAAAATATACAAGGCTCCCGTGGATGTGATGAGAAATCTAGGTCCTGAAAGACAAAAGAATTTGCACTGTTTATAATAGCTGCAGGTCGTTACTGCGTTCTGCTTGCCCACACTGGGGGATGGACGACACAGGCTGGAGGGTCCTCAAGGCTTTTTTTGCCAGAGTCTAGAAGCTGCCAATTATAAGTTTACAAAGTACTCACTGCAAATGCATATAAAGATATTAATTCATGTGCACTTTTTATAAAAAAGGTAGGGATCTCTAAGGAAAATGTTAGGAATGAAGGAAAGAAATGTGCCATGGTGTATATCACAATCAACAAACAATATACAAGAGGCATCTGAAATAAAATACAGGGTAAAGAATCAATGCGGAATTTATTCTGGTTTAATTCAATATTGTAGAATGACATGATGACAGTTCACCAGCAGAGCTGTACATATTGGAAAGACAGTCTAATCAGCATGCATAATTAAACAATATTAGCCAAAATTGTATTTGTTGTCCAGGCACTCCAGAAAATTGAGGAAAAAAAAATAATCATAAAAAGTTAAAGGATCAGTGAAAGCAAGAGAAACTCACAAAAGGAGGAAGGTTTTACCCCAAGAACAAAGGACATATTTGCTAAAGGATTCTGGCCATAACTACACAGTCCTAGTCCACAGCCTGCTTCCGGTGCGGTGGGAGAACAAGGAGAGCAAAAGCAGCCTTGTTGATGTCGCCTACACCACTGACCACGGGGAAGTTGTACGCACCAGCACCAGCTGCAAGATAGACAGCACAAGTGTCAGGAATAGTTCCACCCGACCCTGTCCATGTTTCCTGTGGGGTAGTGCACACTAGGCTTCAAGAGGACAGGCTAAGCTCTCTGCAGCTCGGTACTTCCATGGCCAAGCTACTGGCAGAAGATGAAGTAATGTATCATCTCATCTGCTGTAGACTCTTTTTTTTAAATAATATTGCAGTCTGTGATTAGAGAGGCATGATGTAAGTAGGTAGACATATTCTGGGTCTAAAAGAAGGGCTTAAATAAACAGCACAGGATGTATTATTTAATATCCAAAGAGTTTTGGTTAGGTTTTTTTTTAATTCTACAAAGAAATGTTTATTTCAGGAAGAAAATTAAGTCCAGAAAACTGACAGTCTCCTAAAATTGAACAAGGCTGACCAGGTTTACGGTCAGCATTTCTCCCAGTATTCATTCAAATTGAAAATAATATAGTTGAAATTCTCTTCAAAAACGTATTTTTTATTATTGACTCTAGAATATGTGGAAAATGACATGGTACATACGCACACATGTGCGGTTTTGATCATTTGATACCTGAACAAATGCCTCTGTTCTGTTTCAAATGCATGTTCTAAAAGCAAGGACACAAAAAAGCGAACATCAACATGGACATGTTTAAGCTAAGTTTTCTCCATTTTACAATAAATAGAAGTCACGTGGTTAGAATGCATTGCAAACGTGGGCCTCACCTGGCCACTCTCTATGTATCCTTTTCTAAAACTTTTACATTGGGGAAAATGTTATTTTCTTTTGTATTTCTGCTATTTTTTCCTCTAGTAGCTGGTAGCTCTTACAATATACATACCTAAACCTATGTATTATAAAATATACCTGGCTCCAAAATTAGGGGAGAGACCACACAAATATTAAACCCATGAACAGGTATTCTGTAATATGCAGTAAGAAATATTTCCTTATCTTCAGAGCTCTATTTGACCAATGACTTTTTAATAATTAAGTGTAGCTAGGGAGCTCGCTCACAAATGCATCAGTGGGAAAGCAATCCAGCAGAGAAAAGACAGAAAGAAAATGGTATCATTACAGAGGGAAATCTCCTTTAAACCACAATCAAAAAGAAATGAAAAAAAAATTAACAACCATTTAATGGACTGACCCTTAGAGCAGGGAATATTGAATGAAACAACATCAGCCCACCTCTCTCATCCTTGTATGCATACTGAATTATAAAACAGCCACATTGGTGACTTGTCTTGGCTGACCCTGTTCTCCTGAAAGTCAAGGCACAAGTATGGAAGCTGATAGGTCTCAACTTTGGAAAAGCATAAATCACACTGAATATCTTTCTAAAGTATATGTTTGTTCAAATAACATATAGCATTACTAAGAGTTATATTAACTAAATAAATCCCCAGAATGGAGGGCATAGAAGATCTTGAGTTACTTGCCTGCTACTGAAGGACAAGAGGAAGGTGTGAAGGAGGAGGGAGGACTGGATGGCAAGAGATCTCTCCTCAGCCACGAGCAACGCTATATTTGAGCCTAGGGGGGATTTACAGGCTAGGGAGTTTCCTTCTTTTACAGACGCCATATTGACTTTGAAAATTTAATTGCTTCTATACAGAAGACTTGCATTTCAATACAAATTACTTATAAACAAATATACTGTTGAATGCAATAGGAAAAGCACCAGAATAAGTAATGTTTCGGCCAGGTATCTAAATATGGCATGGAAAACGTTACATGAAAAAAGCAAAGCTATCTTGCATCTTATATTTTAATACACTAGTTGTAAAGTTTGGAGGAAATGATATAGACAGTTGAAAAGAATAAGTTAAATCAATAAAATATGTTTTACCTAGCTTCTCAATTACTAACATAGTAATTATTACAACATAAATACTAACAAGTATTTATTTGCTAGTCACAAATAGCTTAGCTTGACCAAACATGCTAACAAGGTTTTCTACAAGTTCCAGGCAGCTAACAGCTACCTACTAGCAACCAGAAAGCATAGTCTGCATGTGTGCAGGCAATGACCTAGTGAACCTCCTTAACAATCACAGGATTGATCTTTACCTGCTGTCAGTCACACTGCCCAGCTCCAAAAACCACAGCAGAGGAACTTTACCACCTCTTAGGGAGGCAGGCTTGTAATGGTTCACACAGAAGTACTTCCTGTTGTTCGGAGAATACTTCTTTATGGCTTTGGGTTTTTTTTTTTTTAGTTTATTCTCACACGGTAACCCCTAAATATAATGTAATGTTCTATGCTGAGTTTCTTCCCTTTCCTTTCACACCCCCTAATTACTCAGATATAAACACTTGTCACATTCCACCCTATCTCTTCATCCCATAGATACTCAACACCTGTACCCTTTAACAAGGTTTACCTTTTCCCCACTCTAGGTTACAAAGATATTTAGAATTTTGGTGTGAAATCCATGGGCTGTTTGACTTCTGTGTCACAGGCAGATTCTGCCCTACTGAAATATTCATTAAGCAAATCTACCTTTGCCAAGAAATATGTTACAAGGACTACAGGTAATTAAAGCACAGTTGTCTCCCTTAGTCTGTAGGCGGCATAAAATGACAGCTTCAGGAGATGGGAATCACATTTAAGGATCTTTCTTGGGGTTAATGATGGGTATGCGGAAAAGGCAATCTCTTCTTGCTTCTGTTTCCAGCTGTGTGAGCATTAACCAGCTCTGTATTTCAGGCAGCACAGCCAGTTCAGACGTGTGCTTGCCCACAGCAATGCTGCTTGGCTGGCAGGGCTGCCAGGCTGCTGAACCAGCGCTGTGAATACCATGCAGACCTGTGCTCTGCAGCTTCATCAAGATTTAGATCAGATTTTTGAGCTGGGGTGCAACTCTGTTAGGAAATTATGTAGGGGATGGGGGTGGGTAGATGGTGGTGGAGATCCTGCTCAGCTGCTATCACATCACAGGACCAAAAACACATCAAAGGTGCTAATGGGGTAGTCGTGACCATTTTGGTCCCTCCAGTAAATTTGCACATGCTGTGCATTTGTGTCAAGCTAGTGGAACTTAAACAGCTGAGAGGCGGAAATGTGCTCTCTTTACAATGGTTTCATGTAGCTTTGTTTTCCTGAGATCCAGTTTCACCATTGCTAAATATACATCATTCCAGTTCTACAAAGAGTCACGCTGCTGGATACTACTAGTATGCACAAGTTTAAGATCAAAGAAATGTGATTTATTTTAAAAATTAATTTTAAAATTTAAATTTTAAAACAATCATTTTAAAAAAATTAAAAATTAATTCCTTTCTCTATGCTCTTCTAAAGCTCTCTCTATTTTCAGATTCTCTGTACAATTTTGAGATATGGTCTATACAGGCCATCATTAATAAGTAAATTTGTCTCTCTTCTTAGAATAAGCATAAAGTAACTGTCAAAGAAATTAAGTTAGAAGATCAAATTCAGAGCTTCCCCTAAAACTGCTGAAACTTCACTTCCTCAGTATTTCTACCTTGTAAGCTTTATTGCTGCTAATACTTGTGCTGGAATCAAAACTGGAGAAACATGTGGAGCAACTGCTACCCAGTTGAAAAATATGTATAGATTTGTGGGCTATTTCCAGATCCTACAGTACTAACTTTATTTGCAAGTAAAGCCTCCCCCCTCATTCCCTCCTCATTCCTGGAAGCAAGTTTCCTCAGAAGTAGTTATACATCTGGGTCCATGAGAGTGGGTACACTTATTAAAAGCCTTCCACTTAATAAAATTGGTTTGTGAAACCTGTGCAGAGCCAATAAATTGTTCAGTGTTATCTTGCAATATTTTCTAGAGAAGTTATGAACATACTTGAGCTATCTAACACTTCTATTGGAAATTACTCAGGCAATCGTATAATAAAACCTTCACTTAAAGCATTATCTAGACATTTTTGCCTCACCTTCTTTAAAGATAACTAAAAGTAAATAGTTATTGCCACATATCAGATATTATACCACAGTATACATTTCTCAACAACACACATTGTGTATAATTGCAGGGCTAAAGCTTTCTCTTTTCCTCTCTTCTTCTTAATATATTTTGCATACTTATGTAATGCTTTAATAACCAACCCCTCCTTCTACTGTAAAAATGCAAGACAGAAAAGATGACAGAAAAATAAAAGGGGAAATGCATGTAATTTCTGTCATCTTCTAAACGGAGAGCATTTTCATTAAAACCGACAGGCTGTCAGCTGTGACAAAGCCAAAGTGTTGAGCGTTCTGCCTTCTGTACTTCAAAAAGTGTTTAGAAATGCAGCAGGATGGGGATCGACAAGCTCTTATTGCCCTGTTGATCTAGGGGAGTGCTTTCTTCTTGAGGCGCATTTAATTTAATCGCTCTTGCTTTGCTGTAACAAAGTCTAATTTTTTTGACTCACCTACTTAATATGCCAAATGGGGATTTTTTTTTTAACAGAATATCCTTTCAGATAAACTGAAGCTTTTTGTTTGTTTGGCTGTTAGCAGGCTTCAAGGAAGGAAGACAGAGAAGCCTCCTTCATAACAATTAAAAAGAACACTGTCAAAATATAGCTCATAATTCCCGTTTATTATTCCTTCTCAGTAGTGTTTGTGTTAATGCCTTGAAAACTTGATTATAATAATTTCAGCATCTGATTTTCAGAGACAGTGAAAGCTTATATCTTTTTTGACTTTCAGTGCTTGGTGCTTTTGAAATCATGGCCCAATATCTGTAGGATGTATTTCATTCAAACAGTTCAAAGGATGTTAGGAAGCCTTACTACCTTTTGCTTTGGTGAGGTGGGCAAGCATAGTAACATATTACTATTTAAAATGTGAATGTGTTACAGAGAAGGCTATGTGGATCGAGGTACAAAAGTCAGTGGAAAAAAAGGGAATGGAACCCACAATTATTTCTCCAACATCCCATCTGTCACTAAGACATAACTTTGCCTCACTGCGAGACTGAAAAAAAAATAGATCCAAGGACTAGAAAGACCATTAGAGTCATTTATTCTCACCTTTCATGCTTCACCCATTAACTCCTGCATCAAGTCCATATCTGGAAGTTAAGCTATAGCTTTTTAAAAAAGACATTAGTCATGATTAAAGATTTCTTGTAAGCGGAGAGCATGAGATACCCCTGGGTAAATTATTGCAATGGTTAATTACTTTCACTTTTGAAAGTTAGTGTATTGTTTGTGGTCTATCTGGCTTTGACCCCAGCTATTGGATCTTACTGTGGCTTCATTAAAGATTTCCTCTGCAGTCAGAAATCTTCTGCCTATTTAAGTACTTACAGAACATGAGGAAATTACCTCTTAAACCATCTTTCTCCTTAATTAGTTATACAGATTGAACTTCCTAAATCACTTACTGTGAATTATTCATATCTTGAAATATTCCTGTAGTTTTTGCTCAACACCTCATCAACTTTATGAAGTTATTTTTCAAGTTTGGATCATGCATATAAGTTTAGTAATGATTCCAGTAATAGTGAATGCAAAATGTCACCACTCTCTTCTGTACAAGTTTTCCTTCCACTCAGACATCAAGGAATTACAGTAGTTCTCTTAGCAGTGTTATCTAGCTTTAGTTATTCATTGAAAACCGTCATCTCCTTTTCAAAGTCATGGACTTAGAGAATAGATTTCCCCCATTTTGTAGATACAATCTGTTGTCTATCTGTCTTGACATTAGTATGAAAACCTGTATGTTCGAATTAGACCTCTTTATCACACAATCCAATACCCCTACACAACTCACCAAGCCAAATCATCATTTGCCATTACACCAGCATTTGAACAGTTTGCATACTTTGTTGATATGTGTTTCCCTAAATTTCATTCATTAATTGAAACTTTATATTTTCATCTGAGATATTACCAAATCACTTGTTTTGAAGATATGTATTTCAAAGTAGTAATACCCTGAAGAGAACAAATGGAGAAGAGGGAGAGGAGACTGGGTCATACCTAGGTTTCACCAGTCCAAATCAAGGGCCTCAAATCCCATGACATTTCAGAAACACACCCCTCATTTTACTGTCTGCTGACTAGTGCCCTAAATGAACTAATGACTTCATCAAAGTTGAGCTGTATTAGCAAATCGTGTGTTCATTTCTCTAAGTGGGAAGAGGTCACATTAACAATTATGAAATTGCTCTTATGTAAGGTTTTTAATGCTTTACATTAGACTGCATAACATCAGAGATTAAAATAAAATTTTACAGGTCTGAGTAATAAGTTAAAATAATTCTGTTTAGGTTTCCTATGTGAAATCATTCTCATGTATAATTCATAAGAAAATGTGAACACTTTCTTGTAGAATTAGTGCATAATATTCTTGTATAAAAAAAAGAATATTTTAAAACTGTAATATTAATTATTCTTTTATCATGCCTTTTTCCCCCAGTATGCTGTTATTCCTTAAATAGGGGTAATGTTATCCTCAAGATAGTTTAAAAAATCATATTTGATTATCATTTTGTTGGAAACGCATCTAACGGCATTATGTTATTGCAGTCTAAATTGGGATGATAGAAATTAAGAGAACAGATGGCTGTTCTAATCGTGTGCCAAATGATAATATAGAACAAATAAACTTTTATCAGCTATACTTGTCACCTCCACTGGATAGAACTGCTTCTGCTAAGCAAGTTTCTAGCATGACCTGTGCACGCAAGGGGAGAAACCTCCCCACAGAGCCAGAGTAACCTATAACTCAGTTTTACACCGCTGCTACAACATCGTTCTCAAAGCAAAACAATCTGTTGCTCTGGGCATGGAAAATGTGCTAGAAGCAGCCATGCTTAAGCTGTGTCCTGAAGTCACAGTCCTGCAAATGATGGGTATGCGCAGGAAAGCGAGGCACATAGGGAAAGAGGGAGTTAAGGATTTCACTTTTCCAAGCACCACTCCCATAATGTACTCAACCTACATGAGACACCTGGGGTGTTGCTCACAGTAGGTGCTGCAGATGGTGGAAACATGACTAGGCTCCTCTGAGCAGCAGAACCTCCCCCTGGGGATGCAACCAAGTTCACAGGCCCTGCTAGCAGGTCTTCCAGAGGATAAAACTGATTTTTTTAGCTCCTCATATTCCCTCAGCTCTGGGTCTACAAATTGAACCTTTGGAGTGTGTTGCCCACTGCCCCTCTCCCTGAGTGAGACAAAACTTGCAGTTGACTTCCAGGAGAATAGGAGCAGGAGGGAAGCCACAGCACTGCCCTACAGACCAAGGGCAATGAACTTCCTTAATTGCAATGCAGTTAGTCCTCTCTTGCTTTACCACTTCCACCCTTCAAGCACACCTGTTGAAGAACCAACTACTTATTTGCATTACATCATCTGGTCTTTGTCTCTCATAGATCTGGGGTTTGATAACTGGAGAGGCCACCATGAGTGTGCCTCAGTTGCTGGGAGAAAAATTCAGTGGCAAAGCTTCTCAAGTACCACCATACTACGATGTTACTCATGAGGAATTATGGTCTTTGATCTTCCTATTTTTCTCCTGACACAAGGAAAGAAATAAGCGTAGAAGTCATAGCAAGTGGTTGTCTGAGGCAAAGGAGGCTGCTGCCATATTTGATCTACTGTTCCAAGCTCCTTAAAGGTCACAGAGATGTATCTCTATCATAAGACTGCAGGACTGAAGGTTACTTCAGATCTATCAGCCAGATATCAGCCAGATTTTTCCCTTTTCCTTCTGTTTATATTTTTTTCTCCCAGAATTAAATTTGAAAGTTTATAAAACAAGCCAGCAGTGTCACACGAGGTATTTTCTATTTTACGTAGGCACATAATCTGTTTCAAGTCAATAAAAAATAGCTAAGGTCATCTCTCTGCAAAGAGTTAAGGACATTTATAAATATTTCCAATCCTATGTCCTGACATGGTTCCAGTTGTAACACAGATGGATTCTTAACTTTGCAAAATTTATATAGAAGTGATAGCTCAAAACTAAACCAGATTTTTTTCTTACACCATCACTTTTTACCCCTCTCACTTCCTCTACCTCAGTCACCCTCCTCAAGATTAACATCTATTTTGGTGTCAGTGCAGTCTGAATCAGGGTATACAAGTAAATCTGTTACTGATCAGTCACCCTGCCCCTTGGCCAGCGGAGGTCAGAACTGCTCAAAGTGTGGGAGCTCCAATTCAACCATCATCACTATGTCTCTAAAATGCCTGGAGAAGAAAGGAGCAAGGTCATGAAACATTTTCCACTTGATCCTTAAAAGCAGAAAAGCTTAAAGAGGAAAACAGTTAACATAGAATTTCTATTTAAAGAGGAAAAGAGTTAACATAGAATTGCTATTTTGGAACCTGTATCTCTGAGTGTTGTGGTTTAACCCTAGCCAGCAACTAGGACCACGCAGCTGCCTGCTCACTTCCCCCTCTCCCCCCTCCAAGTACAGAAGGGAGAGTAGGAATGGAAAGGGAAAAAAAACTGGTGGGTTGAGATAAAGACAGTATAATAGAACAGCAAAGAAAGAGGAAAATAAAAATGATAATAATAGTGGTAAAAGAATATACAAAATTAAATAATACAACACAAGTCACTCTTACCACCTGGTAATTGGTTGCCCAGCCCGTCCCAAGCAGTGATCACAGATCCCTGCTTCCCAGCCAACTCCAATTTACATCCTAAGCATGACATCTATGGCATGGAATACTCCTTTGGCCAGCTTGTCCCGTCTATGCGCCCTCTCAGCTTCTATGGGAAGTTGAAAAAGTCCTTGACTAAAAAACCTTGACTAATGTAAATATCACTTAGAAACAACTAAAACCAATTTGAGTTATCAAATTATTCTCATACTAAGTCCAAAACATAGCAGCTACTAGGGAAAAAAAAAATTACATTAACTCTATCCAAGCTGAAACCAGGACACTAAGGAATATTAGGAACTAATCGTGTCTTTCTGCATCTCTTAAAAAAAAAATGGATTTAGTGAAATCTAGATACTGAAGTGTTTAATTCTCCAGTCCAAAGTGGCTTAATCTCTTATAACTTGACATTTCTGCCATAGCTATAGTTGTCAGATTTCCCATGTTTTGCATGCAATATTATTAGTTAAGATAACAAACCTGCATATATCTTACATATAGAACCACAGGCTGAATAAAATTGAAAAAAAGAGAGAAAGAGAGAAAGAGAAGAAAGGAAAAGAAAGGAAAAGAAAGGAAAAGAAAGGAAAAGAAAGGAAAAGAAAGGAAAAGAAAAGAAAAGAAGGGAA